>JAKVIS010002097.1:0-26178 GCA_033119425.1 Bufotes viridis
ATAAAATAAGCTTGTTCCAATATAATATTTGGTGTTCTCAATATTTCTGCTTCTATTTACTATTTGGTTTACTGAAAGGCACCTAGGGGATTTAATATATTCAAATCGAACAGTACTATTACAGTACAGTACCGTTATGCGGACAATAATAGTTGTTCTATCTTTGAACGGAACAGAAATATGGAAACGAAAGGCATACGGAGTACCATCAGTTTTTTTTTTTTTTTCGTGGATCCATTAAAATAAATTGGTCCGTATACGGAACACAAAAGACGGAACGTAAAGGGAAAGAAAAAAACGTTCGTGTGCAAGAGGCCTTAAGCTGTTGTGAGACGCCATCAAGATAATGCGCCAATGTAGGTCTAGTACCAGTGTGGAACACTAGCGGGAGTATTTTAAGAAGATATTACACAGGTACCTGTACATAGCTGTACGGTAATAGGAAAAGGTACAGGTGGCCTGCAGCAGATTATTAACTTTCTGATGGAATCATATACCTTGGACAGGATACAATGGTCATTGCAAATGAGTTGCACTATGATATAAATGTATACACTGTGCTTTTTTATTTTTATTGAGAAAGGAAAAAGAAAACAGTGTACAAATTAAAATACTTTTCTCAACATATGTACAAAATTCACTAAACAATAAATCATGTAAATTGAGTATAAAGTATAACTTTAAAACAAATAAACACATATATAATTATATTAAAAATAGATTTTATCCCCTTTCTCAGATTTTCATTTTACCACCAACCATGTTTGGGGGGGAGGTGTAGACACACAGGAAAAGTGGAAAAGTATATATTAACCCCTTAAGGGCACGGCCATATTTCACCTTAAGGACCAAGCAATTTTTTGCAAATCTGACCAGTGGCACTTTACGGCCCCTTTCACACGGGCGAGTTTTCCACGCGGGTGCAATGCGTGAGGAGTACGCATTGCACCCGCACTGAATCCGGACCCATTCATTTCTATGGGGCTGTGCACATGAGCGGTGATTTTCACGCATCACTTCTGCTTTGCGTGAAAATCGCAGCATGCTCTATATTGTGCGTTTTTCACGTAACGCAGGCCCCATAGAAGTGAATGGGGCTGCTGGAAAATCTCAAGCATCCGCAAGCAAGTGCAGGTGCAGTGCAATTTTCCCACATGTTTGCTTAGCAACAGGACCAGATCTTTATTGACGTCACATCACATGGTCCAATCACATGGTCCATCTTACCATGGTGATGGACCATGTGATTGGACCATGTGATGTGATGTCATCACAGGTCCTTTAGTTGTTAGCTGATGCTGGGAAAGAGAGGACAGATCGCAACTACGCGATCAAGTGGCTAAGGTAAGTTAACTTTTATTATTTTTAACCCCTTCCACTTCATTTTACTATGCATTCTTTATTAAGAATGCTATTATTTCCCCTTATAACCATGTTATAAGGGAAAATAATAAATTCTCCAGAAGACCCGAAACCGGACTTCAGTGATGAAGTCCGGCTTTGGGTTGGGTACCAAACATGGCGATTTCTCACACGCGTGCAAAACGCATTACAAACGTTTGCACCCACGCGGGAAAATCGCCCATATTCCCGCAACGCACCCGCCTCTTATCCGGGCGTCAAACATGACGCCCGTGTGAAAGAGGCCTATGTGTGAATAACTTTAAAACGCTTTTACTTATCCAGGCCATTCTGAGACTGTTTTTTCATCACATATTGTACTTGATGACACTGGTAAAATGGAGTTAAAAAAATTCATTTTTATTTATAAAGTTTCAATTTCTCTACTTCTATAATACATAGTAATACCGCCAAAAAAAGTTAATAATTTACATTCCCCATTTGTCTACTTCATGTTTGGATCATTTTGGGAAAGCCATTTGATTTTTATGGGGACGTTACAAGGCTTAGAAGTTTAGAAGCAAATCTTGAAAATTTTCTGAAATTTTTAAAAACCCACTCTTTAGGGACCAGTTCAGGTCTGAAGTCACTTTGTGAGGCTTACACAATAGAAACCACCCAAAACGACACCCCTCAAAGTATTCAAAACTGATTTTACAAATGTAAAATACAAACGTCATTAACCCTTTAGGTGTTTCACAAGAGTTGTTGGCAAATGGAGATGTAATTTCAGAATTGCAGTTTTTTGGCAAATTTTCCATTTTAATCCATTTTTTCCAGACTTTGCTGGACTGGTTTATCTACACCATGTCCCATTTGAAGCCCCCCTGATGCCCCCCTGGGGTAGAAACTCCATAAAAGTGACCCCTTTTGGAAACTACGGGATAAGGAGGCAGTTTTCTTGGGACTATTTTTAGGGTACATATGATTTTTGGTTGCTCTATATTACACTTTTTTTGAGGCGAGGTAACAAAAAAAATAGAAATTCTGAAATATCATCTCCATTTGCCAATAACTCTTGTGGAACACCTAAAGGGTTAACAAAGTTTGTAAAATCAGTTTTGAATACCTTGAGGGGTGTAGTTTCTTAGATGGAGTCACTTTTTTGGATTTTCTACTGTAGGTGTGCATCAGGGGGGCTTGAAAAATGGGACATGGTGTCAAAAAACCAGTCCAGCAAAATCTGCCTTCCAAAAACCATATGGTGTTCCTTTCCTTCTGTGCCCCACCATTTGGCCATACAGCAGTTTCCGACCACATATGGGGTGTTTCTGCAAACTACAGAATCAGGGCAATAAATATTGAGTTTTGGCTGTTAAGCCTTGCTTTTTTACTGGAAAAAGGGATTAAAATGGAAAATTTGCCAAAAAATAGCTGTTTTGGGACAGTTTTTATTTTTTGTTATTTACATAGTTGATCTAACAGGTTAGATGGTGTGCTATTTCTGTAGAGCAGGTTGTTACGGACACGACAATACCAAATATGACAACTTTTTGGGGGGCTTTGTTTCAGTTTTACATAATTAAGCATTTTTGAAAAAATATTATTATAATTTTTTTTTTTTGGGCAACTGTCGTATGTAGGGGCTCATTTTTTGTGGGATGAGATGTCGGTTTGATTGGCACTATCTTGGGGTGCATATGTAATTTTGGTCGCTTGTTATTACACTTTTTGTGATGTAAGGTGACAAAAATGGCTTTTGACACCGTATTTATATTATTTTTTTGCTGTGTTTACCTGAGGGGTTAAGTCATGTGTTATTTTTATAGAGAAGGTTGTTACGGACGCTGCGATGCATAATATGTATACTTTTAATTTATTTAAGTTTTATACAATAATATCACTTTTGAAACAATTAAAAATCATGTTTTAATGTATCCATAGTCTGAGAGCCATATTTCTTTTATTTTTTAGGGGCAATTGTCCTATGTAGGGTATCATTTTTTGCAGGATGAGATGACTGTTTGGCACTATTTTGGGAGGCATATAACTTTTTGATCGCTTGCTATCACACTTTTTGTGATGCGAGGTGACAAAAAAAGTTTTTTATTAAATTTTTTTACGGTATTTACCTGAGGGGTTAGATCATGTGATATTTTTATGGAGCAGTTTTTACGGACGCGGTGATACCTAATATGTATACTTTTTTTTATTTATTTTACTTGAACACAATAACAGCATTTTAGAAAAAAATGTTTTAGTGTTTCCATAGTCTGAGAGCCATATTTTTTTTATTTTTTGGGGCAATTGTGCTATGTAGGGGCTAATTTTTTGCAGGATGAGATGGTGGCTTGATTGGTACTATTTTGGGAGGCATACGCCTTTTTGATCGCTTGATATCACACTTTTTGTGATGTAAGGTGACAAAAAATGGCATTTTTTACACCCTTCTTTTATTTTGCTTTTTATGGTGTTTACCTGAGGGGTAAGGTCATGTGATATTTTTATAGAGCAGGTTTTTACGGACGCGGCGATACCGAATATGTGTAGTGTATTTTATTTTTTTAATTTTTATTCAGTGATAAATGTGTTTTTTTATTTTTACTTTTTCTCACTTTTTTTTTAATTTTTTGACCCAGACCCACTTGGTTCTTGAAGATCCAGTGGGTCTGATGTCTGTATAATACAGTTCAGTACACTATTTAGTGTACTATATTTTTTACTTTAGAAAGTCTGATCAGACTTCTGCCTTTAGCAGAAGTCAGATCAGACTTACCATTACCATGGCAATCCTGAAGGTGTCCTGTTGCCATGGTAACCATCACCCGCAGCCAGAACAGAGCAGCGGGTGATGGCGAGGGAGGGGGGCCCCCTCCCTATGTGATCCCTTCAAGAATCGGGGGCTGCAAGGGCACAGCAGCCCCTGATGAGAGAGGGAGGGAGCTCCCTCCCTGTTAACCCCTTCCATACAGCAGTCCATACAGAGCACGGCATGGAAGGTGTTAAACGGCTGACATCACAGCACAGGTGTCAGCCATTTATACCAGAGGTCACAGGACCCCCCTCGGCATTGTATCAAGGTACCTGCTGAATGATTTCAGCAGGTACCTTGTTCCGATCACCGCCGGCCGAGCAGCGGTGATCGGTAGTGCATATACGTCATGTGTCCTTATGTACCAGGACACCATGATGTACCGGTACGTCATGTGTCCTTAAGGGGTTAATCTAAAGGGGTTGTGCCACGTTTTAAAGCTTCACCTATTCACAGGATACGTGATAACTAACTGATCACTGGAGGTCCGACCTCTGGGACTCCCACCAATCCAGAAGGGGGATCATGTGTCTCCGTCCTGATGAAGTGGCAGGCTGAGCATGCACCCTGCCATTTCATTCATTCTCTATGGGACTCCCTGAAATAGCTGAGTGCAGAACTCTATCCTGTTGAAACCACAAGCTAGTTGTCCCACGTGAGATTGTAATTAATAAGCTAGTTGCCGCTTGTGGGAACTCTGTAACCACTATGCTTATTGCCTCAATTGAGATCAATTATGCCATTGTTTTCCAGTTATATCTGTATCCACCATTCCTTCTGCTGTCCTAGAGTGGGTAGCTATTTATACTAATCACAGGCCTGAAATAACCCCTGTTAGGACTGACCCCCTTACATACTGTAAGTAAAAAATGAGCTTTCTAGTGTCAGATCAAGATTGATGTAGGCCCCTAGGCATTGAAACAGCTTCAAGCAACACAAATGTCAAAAAATGCTAAGCAGAATGTCAATCAGAACAAAGCACCACACAATGTCAAGTGTTTTTTTCTTTTTAGGGTAAACTCCCCATTGCTGTTTTTAGACCTTCCTGGGGGTCAAAGGTAAAGCAGAATTCCTTCCACTCAACACCATCCAGTATTCCCTGGATTAATGTGATAAGCAAGTTTTTTTTATTTTTAACCATGCTACTTCGGTAAATATGTGACCTACAAAATGTGTGTGTGTGTGTGTGTGTATATATATATTGTGACACAGTGAGAGGTTTGGTGGTAAAAAACAGGTATTTTCCTCTCAGCCTGTGCTGCTGGGTTGATTGCAGCCAGGTGAGGGCAAATACTGGACCGGATTTTAGGTGCCGGTCCGGGTTTTTTTGGGTTAATGCCTAGGTGCCTTTAAAAGACAGCTGGGTTTTATGCAAACTCTCTCTCTGTGTTTGGGATCTGAGCCCTGTGCTGGGCTGAAAAGCTGAGACCTGTGTGTCAGAAGAGCAGGCCATTTAAAGACAGTCAGTGGACTTTTTGTGTTGCTGAGCATTCAGCCAGGTGTGAACTAACACCTAGGATTTGAGGTGATTTAACCTGGAAACTGCTGGTGTTCCGTGGAGCTCTCAGGGCTGGAAGCAAGAGCTTGCTAAGAGGCGTGCAGTCTGCCTGGAAGCCTGAGGTTGGACTTTCCTGCGGCTGGGCTGACAGCCAGGTGTGAACACGCACCTAAACCACACAGGTGAATTTGATTCAGTCTTGGACTTTTGTTTTGCCTCAAGTTTTTGCTGTGTGTGAAGTAACACTAAGTGACTGTTTTGAGTTTTGTTTGTGCAAGTGTGAAATTAAACACTGTTTGCTGCACTACCTGGACTCTCTTTGCCTCTATACTGCACCCGCACCGCTGTCTACCAGAGCAACCCCCCCACATTTGGTGGAGGATGCGGGCAATTGCAGTGAGGCTGGCGGGAAGCCAAAACTTTTGTAGCATTTTTTTCTTTTGGGCACTGTTGTATGTCCTGGATTAAGCCTGCCAAGCTGCAACCACCAACACAGGACAAGATGGAGGAGATGATAAAGCAGCTTGTCCAGGCCAACTTAAAGCTACAGCAGGCCATGGATGTCCAACAGCAGGCCATCGCACAACAGAAAAAAAGACATGAAGAGGCCGTCGCACAGCTGCTAGAGGCTAATCAGCGACAGCAGGACACGAACCAGCGGCTGCTGCAACACGTAATGGTGCTAGAAAAGTCAGGGATGCCTCAGGGAGTGCACGATGCCCGGAAAGCAGTCCGCACGGCCGTTCCCAAGATGTCAGCGACAGATGATGTTGAAACCTACTTGGCGATGTTCGAAAAGGTGGCTGTGAGAGAGAGACTACCCCGAGACCAGTGGGCCGAGGTCATCGCTCCGTTTCTGGCGTCAGGACCCCAACAGGTTTACTTTGATTTACCGGACGACTCAAGCAGCAGACTACTCTGTGGTTAAGGGTGAGATCCTGGCGATACTGGGGTGAATGTGTTGGTCAGGGCCCAGCGGGTACATCAGTGGGAGTTTAACCCAGCTGAGCCAGCACGACCCCAGTATTACAATTTGCTAAAACTCTTACAAAAATGGCTACCGCCTGACGTATTTAGTCCCACTGCTATGCTGGACCGTATTGTAGCTGACAAATTCTGGAGGGCATTGCCACTACCCCTCCAGCGCTGGGTTGGCCAGACATCTCCTACTAGTGCCCTGGAGATGGTGGACCTGGTCGAACGTTATGGGGCTACTGAGGAACTTAAGGGGGGGACTCTGGGGAAGGGAGTAATAAAACCCAGAAAATCCCCTCCCCAGACCCTGCGGCCTGAGCTGAGAAAGACCGCACGGGATGTGTCCTTTGGGGATCAGGACTCTATAATCTGCTGGCGGTGCCAGGAGCCTGGCCATGTACGGGCCAACTGTGCCCTCCTGGGTGAGCCCATGGATGTGAACTTTGGGTATCGACAGTCATTGTATGCCAGAAGGGTCGATGTGTCAGAGGTTAACCATGATGAACATTTGTGTCGGGTGGAGGTGGGAGACACTCCAGTGGCAGCTCTGCTGGATTCGGGGAGTCAGGTGACCCTGGTGAGGGCTTCCCTGGTGCGGCCCACAGAGTTTACAGGCCAGAGAGTCGGGGTTTTCAGCATTCATGGAGATTTAATAGAATACCCCACTGCTCTGTTGTCTGTAAGCACGTGTGTCGGCAGGCAGGTCCATGAGGTGGCTGTAACCACGAGTATGCCCTATGATGTGATAATAGGAAGAGACTTTCCATTGTTCCCAGCCCTGTGGTCGGCCATTGTACATACAGTTCCCAGACAGGTAGGAAAACTTCCAGTAGTGAGGCCTAGCCCAGGTGAGGTGTTAGAACCCCAGAAACCCAAGGCAGAGGGACCCACAGTAGGTCCGCTGGGTGAGGGTAAGACAGTCCCCCTAAATAGGATAGGTAGAAAACATAGGAAGGTGGCTCAGCAAGGCCAAAGCCGGACCTGCAATCGAGTGTCTGGGGTCCGTAGCCAAAGGGACCCGGTTTTGGTTGTTGGACCACCTGTGAACAGTAAGGACAGCGCTAGGGGGAAGGGGACCTATAAAATAGCACAGAAAGTTGGAGACCCAAATTACAAGGTACACCAGCCAGGACTGCAAAAGCCGGAGCCGGTCTACCATGTAAATTTACGGAAACCTTGGAAGGTTAGAGAGACTTGTATTGAGAACAACCCGCGGCCGGTTTATCTAGGGAAAGAGATTCCGGTCCGTCTGTCTGCTAACAGGGAAGCGGCTGCCACAGATAAAATTACTGGCAGCCTTTCCACTGAACAGACTCAGAGAGCCAAGGAGTTTGTTAGTCGGAACACAGAGGTGTTCTGTAATTTCCCTGAATGCCCTTCCATAACTCACCGTGATATTGTCACTGAGCCCCAGGCAAAAGTCTGGTTAAAGCCGTATCAGGTGCCCGTGGCTCGGCGACAAGCCATCTCTGAAAGAGTGATATGGGGTTGGCCGCAGCCTGTCACCACCTGGACAAAGAAGGAAAGTCCTGGGTCACCAGAGGGTTCGGGTGACTTCAGAACTTTAGATTTTCATTGGAACACAGAGCAGGGCAGTTACAGGGAAATGCGAGTGCCCGGTTCTGGGTATACTGTCTGGCGTGTGTTCACCCCTCAGGGTTGAACAAAGGGGGGTATGTGACACAGTGAGAGGTTTGGTGGTAAAAAAACAGGTATTTTCCTCTCAGCCTGTGCTGCTGGGTTGATTGCAGCCAGGTGAGGGCAAATACTGGACCGGATTTTAGGTGCCGGTCCGGGTTTTTTGGGTTAATGCCTAGGTGCCTTTAAAAGACAGCTGGGTTTTATGCAAACTCTCTCTCTGTGTTTGGGATCTGAGCCCTGTGCTGGGCTGAAAAGCTGAGACCTGTGTGTCAGAAGAGCAGGCCATTTAAAGACGGTCAGTGGACTTTTTGTGTTGCTGAGCATTCAGCCAGGTGTGAACTAACACCTAGGATTTGAGGTGATTTAACCTGGAAACTGCTGGTGTTCCGTGGAGCTCTCAGGGCTGGAGGCAAGAGCTTGCAAAGAGGCGTGCAGTCTGCCTGGAAGCCTGAGGTTGGACTTTCCTGCGGCTGGGCTGACAGCCAGGTGTGAACACGCACCTAAACCACACAGGTGAATTTGATTCAGTCTTGGACTTTTGTTTTGCCTCAAGTTTTTGCTGTGTGTGAAGTAACACTAAGTGACTGTTTTGAGTTTTGTTTGTGCAAGTGTGAAATAAAACACTGTTTGCTGCACTACCTGGACTCTCTTTGCCTCTATACTGCACCCGCACTGCTGTCTACCAGAGCAACCCCCCCACAATATATACAGGGTGGGCCATTTATATGGATACACCCTAATAAAATGGGAATGGTTGGTGATATTAACTTCCTGTTTGGGGCACATTAGTATATGTGAGGGGGGAAACTTTTCAAGATGGGTGGTGACCATGGCAGCCATTTTGAAGTCGGCCATTTTGAATCCAACTTTTGTTTTTTCAATAGGAAGAGGGTCATGTGACACATCAAACTTATTGGGAATTTCACAAGAAAAACAATGGTGTGCTTGGTTTTAACGTAACTTTATTCTTTCATGAGTTATTTACAAGTTCCTCTTTGTTTACAGCCATTGACATGTCGCCGAGGTTAACACGTGAGGAGCGGATAGAAATTGTGTTGATGTCTGGTGAATGCAGTAACCGGGTCATTGCAGCAGATTTCAATGCAAGACACCCTAAGAAACCACCCATCTCCCATGCTACAGTTAGCAAACTGCTTTCTAAGTTTCGTAAAACTGGTTCAGTGTTGGATTTGCCAAAATGTGGACGCATGAAATCTGTCACTAATAAAGAAACATCAGTGGCTGTCCTAGCTTCATTCAGCAAGAGCCCACAGCGTAGCACTCGCCGCATGTCACTGGAGAGTGGCATTAGTCGAACATCCCTTCGGCGGATATTAGCTACTCACAAATGGCACCCTTACAAACTCCAGCTACTGCAGCATCTCAACGAGGATGACCCAGATCAGCGCACTGAATTTGCAGAATGGGCAAAACAAAAATTGGAACAGGACCCTCAGTTTACGCAGAAGATTTTGTTCAGTGATGAGGCAAACTTTTATGTGAATGGTGAAGTTAACAAACAAAACCACTGCTAATGGTCTGACACCCACCCACATTGGATAGATCCCTCTAAGACTGTTGGAACAAAAAAATTGATGGTATGGTGTGATATATGGGGTACAAAGATAGTGGGGCCATTCTTCATCAATGGAAACCTCAAGGCCACTGGATATGCGAAATTGCTACATGATGATGTGTTTCCCTCTTTATGCACTGAAGCTGGCACGTTCCCTGAGTTTTTCCAGCAAGATGGTGCACCACCACATTATGGGTGTCAGGTCCGAGCATTCGGTTGTGAAACTACAACTCCCAGCATGCATACTTGCTCTGCTCTTCTAAGAACTCTCATAGAAATGAATAGAGCATGCTGGGAATTGTAGTTTCACAACAACTGGAGTGCCCAAGGTTGCTGATCCCTGCGATAAAACATGTCCTATTCTTGTCTGTTTGGCAGACAAGAATAGGCATGTTTTCAATAGGGCCCATTAAAAACTGCTGGATGCACATGGACTGTATCTGTATTTTGCGGATCTGCAATCTGTGGACTGTAAAACTGATACAGTCGTGTGAATAGGCTCTTTACACGGTGCGAGTAACCCAGCTTCCCAAGGATCATAGTAAAATAGTTTGTAAGGCTGAAAAAAGATATACGGTACGTCCATCCAGTTCAGCCTGTTATCCTGCAAAGTAGATCCTATAAGACACATCTGCCCAGTTATGGCATTGTATAGGAGTGAGGAGGGGGTCTTATATTGATTTAGTATTTCACAGTCTATTGCAGCTCCACATGGTAACCCAACTTTCCCAACATCCTGAAAGGAAAATCTGCCTAGATACAGTATCTCACAGAAGTGAGTACACCCCTCACATTTTTGTAAATATTTGATTCTATCTTTTCATGGGACAACACTGAAGATCTGACACTTTGATACAATGTAAAGTAGTCCGTGTACAGCTTATATAACAGTATAAATTAGGTGTGCCCTCAAAATAACACAACACAGCCATTAATA
This sequence comes from Bufotes viridis, assembly GCA_033119425.1. Taxonomy (NCBI): domain Eukaryota; kingdom Metazoa; phylum Chordata; class Amphibia; order Anura; family Bufonidae; genus Bufotes; species Bufotes viridis. The sequence goes on from JAKVIS010002097.1 coordinate 10,781, forward strand.
TCTAAAACGCTGGCAACAAAAGTGAGTGCACTCCTAAGTGAAAATGGACAAATTGTGCCCAATTAGCCATTTTCCCTCCCCGGTGTCATATAACTCGTTAGTGTTACAAGGTCTCAGGTGTGAATGGGGTACAGGAGTGTTATATTTGGTGTTATCGCTCTCACACTCTCTCATACTGGTTACTGGAAGTTCAACATGGCTCCTCATGGCAAATAACTCTCTGAGGATCTGAAAAAAAGAATTGTTGCTCTACAGAAAGATGGCCTAGGCTATAGGAATATTGGCAACACCCTGAAACTGAGCTGCAGCACCGCCTCGCCATTGTCGACCTAAGAAGTTGAGTGCACGTGCTCCGCGTCCTATCCAGAGGTTGTCTTTTAAAAATAGATGTATGAGTGCTGCCAGCATTGCTGCAGAGGTTAAAGGGGTGGGGGGTCAGCCTGTTAGTGCTCAGACCATAAGCTGCATACTACATAAAATTGGTCTGCATGGCTGTCATCCCAGAAGGAAGCCTCTTCTAAAGATGATGAACAAAAAAGCCCGCAAACAGTTTGCTGAAGACAAGCAGATTAAGGGCATAGGTTACTGGAACCATGTCCTGTGGTCTGATGAGACCAAGAGAAAATTATTTAGTTCAGATGGTGTCAAGTGTGTGTGGTAGTGACCAGGTAAGGAGTACAAAGACAAGTGTGTCTTGCCTACAGTCAAGCGTGGTGGTGGGAGTATCATGCTTTGGGGCTCCATGAGTGCTGCCAGCTGTGAAGAGCTACAGCTTATTGACGGAACCATGAATGACAACATGTTCTGTGACATACTCAAGCAGAGCATAATCTCCTCTCTTTGGAAACTGGGCTGCAGGGCAGTATTCCAACATGATAACGACCCCAAACACACCTCCAAGACGACCACTGCCTTGCTAAAGAAACTGAGGGTAAAGGTGCTGGAATGGCCAAGCATGTCTTCAGACCTAAACCCTATTGAGCATCTGTGGGACATCTTCAAACGGAAGGTGGAGGAGCGCAAGGTCTCTAACATCCACCAACTCCGTGATGTCATCATGGAGGAGTGGAAGAGGATTCCTGTGGCAACCTGTAAAGCTCTAGTGAACCAAGAGAGTTAAGGCAGTCCTGGAAAATAATGCGTCGCAGGTGCCGGGGAGCATTGGGGGGGGGGGATCTTTTAGAATTTGGATAACCCCTTTAACCGTATCCAGCAGGAGATTAGTATTGAGGCAATTTGCCATTAGGGTCTTTGATACATAGATACGTTTCCTGAGGGCCCGAGGGGTCCCAGTCCGACACTGATTTTGCGAACAGTATCCTTACCTTATGTGACCATTTACAGTTTAGCCATGTCCGTGTTTCTTCCTAGGAATATAACCAATAGCCAGTGTTTTCTTATGTAACTCTGTTCCTTCCACTTTGGAGTCTATAATAAAAAGGAAGTGCTTGGAACTGTTTGAACATGGCTTCTTGATGAATTAAAATCTAAAAATGACATATTAGGGCTTTTGTTTTAAAATTTGCCCCTAAAGTTGTGTTTATACGAGATTTTGATTGTATCCCCATCTAAATGCTGAAAATACATTTAAACAGCAAAAATGTGACATACACAGAGTACAAAATGAGGATTACTTAGAGACATTTTACAGTGGCAGCATTAATCTAATGTGTAAATCCATCTAGAGTTTGACTTTTGACAATATCAATCTGATTTAGTTATGTGACATTTTCATTTGATTCAACAAGACTTTGTTACTTTTTCATACCTTTTAAAATGCATTTCAAAATCGGGCTTTTATATAAATAAGTGTGTTGCGTGTTTCAAGCTGATTGATGGGATTTCATTGCTATAGTGAGCTTATAAATCTGTGATTGTGTAATTCCAGATAGAGCCTTAATTACATTCTGTCTGGGCACAGCTGCCTCCGTGTCTGATTAACTTCTCTCGCATTCTTCTCTTCTATTCCTGATAAATGGCAGATTTGACGCATGAAACATCTTAATACCGAATCCCTCCATTTGTATGTTGAAAAGAAGCATTTATCAAGTATAAGTAAATTAAAACATAAGTTGTTGGAACTTGGTCCAAACTTTGAAAGCTTGAAGATATTTCAACAGTGAGAAGTTTAAATGTTAGGCAGGAAAACTTGAAAGTGAAGCCTTGAGGTTCCAACCAGTCTGGGGGTTAACTACAGTGAAATACAGAGTCTAGGGGAGCCTACTGTTTTTTAACAAATAACTCAGCAATGAACTTCAGACTTAGCGCTCATGCAGATGACCGTGATTTTGGTCCACATCTGATCGGCATTTTTTGCGGATCAAAATAAGACCTATTCATTTCAATGGGGCCACAAAAGATGTGGACAGCACACGGTTTGCTGTCTGCATCCTTATGTTCGTTCCTCTGCCCTGCACAAAATAGAACATGTCCTATTCTTGTCTGTCTTATGGACAAGAATAGACAGTTCTATTCTTGTCTGCAAGACAAGCAATAATAGGATAAGAATAGGCAGTTTTAACAGAGGGCAAGAGGTACTGTTCCACAAAATGCAGAAAGCAAACGGGCGGTGTCTGTGTTTTGCGGATCAGCAATTTGCGGACCGCAATAATGGCAACGGCCGTGTGCATGAGACCTTAACCAGTCAGATCTCTGGGTAGTGGTATGCAGCAGAAATCCTGAAACTGGAGAGTAGTCAGTCTTACTCGTAGGTCAGAAATAGCATATCAACTGGGAGTAACTAGGAGCAAACAAAGTCAGAGTCAAAATGAGGAGATACACAGAGAGAGACAGTCAAAAGGGCAAGGCAAAAGGTAAATTCCAGAGAAGAGCAGGGCCAAAACACAGGCACACAATACAGGATATAGCAGGATAGAGGCAGTGACTGCTCACAACTGATACTCAGACAAGGGTCTCTGGAGCTCCCCAGGCCACATGGTTATTATGGCCCAATTCTGCCCATGTTATTGTGATTTGAAATCATATATCCGTGACTCTATGCATTTGATACAAGAATTAAATGATATCACTCTACCGCCCGGCACTTTGATGATTACCTGTTATGTTGAGTCACTTTATTCTAATATTGCCCATAATGATGGACTGGTGGCCACCAAGTCCGTCCTGTCGAGTTCAGCTTCTGGAGACCCAGCCCACCACACCTTTTTGGTGAGTCTACTTGAATTTGCGCTGACTCACAATTAATTTGTCTTTGATCGCACATTTTACAAAGAAGTGTCTGGCACAGCAATGGGTGCACGGTGTGCGCCCTCATACGCCACCCTATTTTTGGGTTGGTGGGAGGCCACACGGGTGTACCCACTGGATCAGTTTCAGCGTCATGTGGTGGGCTGATATCGATTTATTGACGATATCCTCTTTTTTTTTGGCAGGGATCCAGGGAGGAATGTGAGCAATTCATCGCCCACCTTAACAAAAACTCACTTAGCATCTTTTTGACACATAAAATTTCGGAGAAGGAGGTGGACTTCTTGGACCTCCGTATTGGACTGAGGGACTCACATATAGTAACATCGCTCTTTCGTAAGAGCACGGCCACCAACAATCTTCTCCACTACACTAGCTTCCACCCGACTCACTTGAAGAAGGGTATACCCAGAGGCCAGTTTCTCAACTTACGACGCAATTGCACTGATGCCCTGGACTTCAAAGAGGCTTCACAAGATTTGTCATCTCGACTGAAGGAAAGAGGATATCCAAGGAAAGTCATTTCCCACGCTTTTCAACAAGCTAAGGGATCCAAACGGGATGACCTGTTCAAACCCAAAGCTAAACCACAGGATAATAAGATCAGAGTGGTCACCAAATATAATAACCAGTGGTCGGATCTATACAGAATTTTGAATACCTATTGGTCTTTACTAACATCAGACAGTAAACTCACCTTGTTTGTTGATAATAAACCAAAGATTATAGCCCGGAGGGCTCAAAATCTAAAAGATACATTAGTGCGCAGTCACTTTCAATGCCCAGGAGGGACCACTGGTAGTGGTAGCAGTCTAAAAGGCACGTACCCCTGTGGACAGTGTAACATCTGCCAATTTATGCTGAACTCGGATACTTTCCTTCATTGGAACAACTATAAAATCCAGTTGAAGCACTATATAAATTGTCGTTCTAGAAACATAGTTTATGGCCTACTTTGCCCCTGCAATAAGATCTATGTAGGACAGACGATGCAGGAGTTGAGGAAGAGGGTTCAACAACATACATCCAATATTCGGTTGGCAGCACGAGATAGAGACAAAGGGGACAAACCCCTAACATCAGTAGCGGCACACTTCTTGGACCATCACAAAGGTAGGTATGATGATCTGAGGGTTGTAGGATTGGACTTAATCCAGGGGAATATCAGGGGTACACAAGTGTTGCAAAGGCTACTTCGATCTGAATCGAGGTGGATATCTAACCTGGATTCACAGGCACCACGGGGTCTTAATGAAGAACTAACCTTCACTGGTTTTTACACATAGACTCTCTTTCTGGAACCTACCCATTGGGAGGTTCCAGATTTATTTTTAAGATTCACTAATTGTCTCACTCTTATATTTCTTCTTTTTTTCTACGACTAAGAACCTGGAGATATACCACAAATGTGTATACACACCTGTTGTGACATCCTCCCTCCTTTTTCTTGTATTATTCTTGTGCACTTATATCTTGTTGCACTTTTTGCACTTTCTTTTGGCACATTGCACTTTATCATATGCACTTTTTGACACATTTTGATATCCTTTATGCCTAGTCTTTGTATGCTCCAACTATGTGTATGCCTCTGCGCTTCGAATGTACTATATAGTGATCATATTGTCTGCCTCCTCTTCCCATATACTTTGATATGTACTATCTGCATTTGATGTATTTATTTATCTCTTTTTTTTACTTCCTAGCCTCTGCGCCTCCTGTCTCCTTTCTCCTCGGTGCATGATCCAACAACTTGCCCCCCTTTTTTAGGTCGGCATACAGAAGTCATTGTTGTTTCCTGTGCCTTTGTACTCACTGTATCTAAAATGACATGTATGTGTTGAGATTGTCAATAATAACATAGGCGTAAAAATTGCAACAGTGTGCACATAGCACCTATAATTATGACTTACGGTGACAGATGTAAACTTAATAATATAAAGTATTGAATAATCAAAAATATAATAGTTGTAGGCGTGTGCTTGCGTACTTCTACGTGTGCACATACCTACACCCTTAAAATAGAACAAATAAATAATTAATAAATAATAAAAATAATAACTATGACAACAATAATAATAGTAATAATAAAAATATAAAACATAGTCAGGCAGAATGTAAACATGAATGAATATTTATTATAGATGGATCAACTGTGGTTATAACTTCTTTATGTGTGTATATTTTATGGTTTACTCATTTTTAGCACTCAACTTTGTATTTATTGTAATTAATTATGTATGATGTACACTGATTATTGTGATTTTTATTATTTCTTCTTTTTATTTATTGAATATGTTTTTTAGATATAGATTTACATATACATGTACATTATTTGGTGTTATTCACTATATGTTGCCATGGTGTATTTTTTGCCCGTATTTATTTTGCTATGTTCTGTCCGACTCAGGGCTTTGCTGTTGCACTGGCGCCCGCTGGCATCTTGGAGGCTGCGGTGCGTATCCGAAACCTGGAGCGCATCGCCACGCCCCCCCCTTTTTTTGCCCGGACGCCGTTGTGCGCATAATTGCGCATGCGCCCCGGCTTTCGGAGGTGGTATGATGCGTTTCCGGTCTTTGGAACGCATCATTGTATCCACTTCCGCCGGGGCGCCATATTGCGCATGCGCATGTGATTTGGCTACACACCGGTTTACACCGGCGCCATCACAAGCGCATGGATCATGCACCGCGGAGAGAAAAACAGGTAATTGCTACTTAAACCCTCCCCTCTCCCCCCCCTCCTTTCTTGCATTTGATTGTACCTTGCATTCTGACTTCAGCTGTATGTTATTTATGATTAATTTGATCAACTATTTTAAATTGCAACTCAAGTATGCAAAGACACATGGACCTCTGAGAAAGCTAGCATATACTCTAGCAATACGCGTGAGGGTTTCCCCTTTGTGGGTTCCTATTTTGCCTTGTGCCACCACTGTTCTGTTGGATAAGTATATCATACGCGATTTACATGTTTGTAGTTTTTTCGCATTTAGTCCTCATTTATTGACATGCGGTGGTACTGGCTGCATTTTGCACTTTATTTAACCTACTCTGGGGTTGTTTCCATGTATTTTTGCTTTTAACTATGTGTGTTCCAATAAATTGATTGTCTTATTTTAAGAGGTGCAGCCTTTTTGTGGTATTTCTTTTTCTTTGCTTGTCCATGGCAGGAGGTAGGGTTATCTATCTTGGCATGCATTGATGTAGGAGCACAAAGACAAGGACAATGCATATCATAGATAACTCACTTGATCAAATATAGAGATAGACACCTAATACATTGCTGCATAGCACCATTTATGGGCATCACAGGTGCTAATCCCATGATATCAGGTTACTTACAGATCTATGGTCATTTTCGGATGTCGCCCCACTTCAGAACTCCTAGGATATTTTCTCCACGTGGTTGTGTCCAGTCGAACCTGCTTATTATGGCATGGGGGAAACGTGTCGGAACGCTAGGTAACAGGTTTTGGTTATGCAAACCGCTTGTTGCTACAGCTGTCCAGGTGGCTGGTCTCAGACGATCATGGTAGTGAACATGCTGGATGTTGAGGTCCTGGGCTGGTGTGGTTACACGTGGTCTGTGGTTGTGAGGCCGGTTGGATGTACTGCCAAATTCTCTGAAACCCCTTTGGAGACGGCTTATGGTAGACAAATGAACATTCATTGCACAGGCAACAGCTCTGGTAGATATTCCTGCAGTCAGCATGCCAATTGCATGCTCCCTCAAACGTTGCGACATCTATGGCATTGTGCTGTGTGATCAAACTGAACATTTCAAAGTGGTCTTTTATTGTGGGCAGTCTAAGGCACACCTGTGCAATATTCATACCGTCTAATCAGCACCTTGATATTCCATACCTGCGAGGTGGGATGGACTATCTCGGCAAAGGAGAAGTGTTCACTAACACAGATTTGTGAACAATATTTGGGAGTAATCTGTTATTGTGATTTGGTAAAGATGGTGTTATTGATGGGTGTATTATATCATATATAATTCTTTACATTGAATCTGGTTGGGGGTAATAGTGCTATAGTGGTGGGAAATCAATTAAGGTCCTTTTAAGTGTATTCCATATTTTCAGTATATTGATGTGGTTCATGTGGTGTTGGTCCTCTTTTCTTGGTATTAATGTTCAATTTAATAATGATGTCAGGCAGAAAATTGGATGGAGGCCCGCGGTTGAGGGGGGGGTCACAGTTCTGGTAGACAGCCGGACTGCGACTCCACATCGACTCGGGGGCCTCCTTACCAACTCCACTGTAAAGATCCACTGCAAAATTCAGCTCCTCATTCTTAATAACTAAAGGGGAAATTTGGAGGGATTATTCTCAATTTTTTCCTTCAACTCTCCCTTGACTTCTGGACAATCAGAGATCCTTTTCAGCAATAGTAGGGGAGACCCAATATATTTTTGGATATTTTTTAATATATTTTTGGATATACGCAAGTCCCAATACTGACTATCGGTTTTTTACATTTTTACTTTTTCTTTTTTCTCCCTATAATCCTTATATATTTTATATACTATCCTTATATTTTATATACTATCTACATTTTTTATCTTTTACTTTCTTTATTTTTTATCGAACTCCATTTTGTAATATAAAATTAAAGTATATAATATACATTTTAAACACATCAAAGATTGTGCGCACTTCATTACTTTAAATCCTATACCTTGGTCTCCAGTTGCTTGAGTGCCTGTCTATCAAACCTCTTTTATTGTCTATACTCTACTCTTGGTCTGGGTGAACCAATTAGACAGTTGCACCTCATCCACTACACTAGTCAGATGAGCCGCCTCAATAACCTACCAATTATAAAGATACAACTGGTCCAGAAAAAGACCTCGTATGGCTGTTGACAGAGAAATAAAACAGTTATGGCTTTTGAAATGCAGAGATAAAAAATAGAAAAACATTGCTATCTCCTGAAGTCTAAAATAGCCTGCCGCCATAAAATGATACCTAAAAAATTCAGCAATTATATAACATGAGAAAACAAGGACTAAAATATTGACACAGTCAGAAAAATAATAATGAAAAAATAATAAAAAATAAAATAAAAATAATAATGAAAAATTAAAAGGAAAAAAAAAGAATGCTTTGTGGAATATAGAGCAATGTACTGTATCTCTTTCCTCCACAGATTGACTAAATCAGTTATTTTTAAAGGGAATCTGTCACCATCCTGGACCGTTTGTAACTGTTAGTAGAGCATTCTAACTCTGTTACTGTCATGTAGAAATATACCGTATTTTTATGTACTAATCATGCTTTTCTAGCTCTCAAAAATGTTTTTTTTATAATTATGCTAATGAGCCTAAGGGGCTGTACTTATGGTTGCTGGAGACCAGCTATGTCCCTCAGAATGGAGTCCTCCTGCTTCTCCCCTCCTCTTCTTTTCTCCACCTTCAGCTAGGGTACATCATCATGCTGCCGCTCCAAGTTTCACAGCTGACAATGTATATCCGAGCAAAAACCAAGCCTGTAGGAGGAAAGAACTGCCTGTAGAGCCCAGATACATGATTGTGTAGAGGCACAGATGTGAAGAAAGGTACAAAAAAAAAGTTTCAAAGAGCACAAAAGGTCTCCAAAATTCGTAGGCTACTTTCACACGCATTTACATTTTCCAGTATTGAGATCCATCATAGGATCTCAATACCAGAGGAAAGCGCTTCCATTTTGATCCCATTCATTGTCAATGGGGACAAAACATAACTGAAGAGAACAGAGTGCTCCAAAATGCATTCCGTTCCGTTTGGCTGTGTTTCCATATTGGAGAGCAAACTGCAGCATGTTGCAGTTTTCTTTTCATCATGGGATGCGGAGCAAAACGGATCCAGCATAACTTCAATGCAAGTCAATGGGGACAGATCCATTTTCTCAGACACAATAGAAAACTGATCCGTCCCCCATTGACTTTCAATGGTGTTTATGACGGATCCGTCATTGCTATGTTAAAAATAATACAACTGGATCCATTCATTGTACTATCAGTAATGGAAGCATTTTTGCTGATCCCTGCCGGTGTGTGAAAGTAGCCTAAATGAGTGACATTTAGAAACAACCACAGTGGCCGCCCCCATAAGGGGGATCGGACCTTGGTAAGGATTGACCAAGAACCCAATGGTCTCTCTGTCTGATCTTCAAATATCCTGTGTGCAGATGGGAGAAACTTCCAGAAGGTCACTGCAGCACTCCACCAATCCTGCTGGCGCATGCGCAGTTCAGTTAATGAAGCTGCTGCACACAGACGGTAACAGATTGCGCAGGCTCACACATGAAGGCAATCAGTGCCTTTGCGAGAACTGAATCTGCATCATAATGATGTTGCTGAGCTGAGAAGGTGAAGAGAAGAGGAGGGAAGAAGCAGGGCTCAATTCTGAGGTGCAATGCAAGTGAAGCCCCTTGGACACTTTTAAGCTAATTAACATAATAATAAAAAACTGTTTTGGGGGCTAGAAAAGAGTGATTATCACATAAAAGTATATTTCTAAATGACAACAGTGGAGCTACAATGCCATACTAACAGTTACAAACGTCCCAGGATGGTGACAGATTCCCTTTAATTTGACAATCCTTTGGTTCCTTCATCTTATTGTGTATTCCCATCACACTAACCTGCTCTCTTCTTGCCAATGTCTTTTCTTTATCGTAGATTTTAAAATGCCTTGAGACCAATCATTTGTCTAGACTATTGCTGCTTCAGTATAGGAAGTAAAAGCATATCTTGGGGCTTTGCTTTTTAATTACCAGCCAAAAACTGTTGCTTTGCTTAATAGGAAGTCAATTTCGGCAGATTTGATGAATCCATCCTTAACATTTTAACCCCGTGTTTATTTTTGCTTGTGATGTTTCTTTCTTTCTCATTTGGCTTGCGCAGTAATCTCTGACAGTTTAGGAAAGCTACATCTCCTCTGGATCAATTAAAATGTTAATGTACTTCTGAAATATTAATTTATCTCTGCCTGCCAGCTTGTAAGAGCGTGTCCTAGGATATAGCATTGACACCACGCTGCCTACCACAAAATCACACTATCTTGTTTGCTGCAGAAGCCATTTCATGTATAACAGCATACCCTGCTTATTGTTAATAAATGGTCCCGGGGGTTTAGCTATAGGGGGTGCAGAGGTAGCAATCGCTACCAGGCCCAGGAGCCTAAGGGAGCCCAAAGACCCCTGTGCCGCATAAGAAGACATTGGTATTATAGAAAGTGCATGCTGGTCCATTTATACCTCTGGCTGAAGGGAAGGGGTTAGGTCAAGAATTTGGAATGGGAGGGGGTGCCATTTCAATTTTTGCCTCAGGCAGCACAAAGGTTATGTGCTTCCCTGGTCACAAAATACTGAGGGTAGGGGGGCCCTTGGGCCTTTAGCTATGCCCCTGAATGGTCCAACCATGCATTAAAGATATAAGCTCTTCTGTATTATTTTACTATATATGAGTGGAGCATCAGAGCTTCACATCACTATGCTAAATGGAGGCTTCCCCCTACCAGTAAGCCTGGTGACATCACCGGCACAAATGGGTGGTCTATAGCGCTGCCCTCGGCTGTTTTGGAGAGCCATGTACTATGCAAAGTAGCATAGTACCCGCCTCCAAAAAAAAGCTTATCTGTCTAAGAGACCAGGTATGCAGTGATATAGTTTAACAGTGCTTAACTGCTAAGTTTCAAAACTTTCCTTACACTGCCTTTTTAAGCTATCTGGTGTGCCGGGTGCAGAATTTGTGGTGTATTTCTTATGATTTAGCCTACATGCACACGACAGTGTTTTTTCTCGGCTTCCGTTCCGTTTTTTTTGCGGATCCCATTCATTTCTATGGATCCGCAAAAAAAACTGATGCCTCTTCCGTTTCCTGTCCGCGTCCGTATTCCGCATTTCACGTCCGCAAAAAAAATATGGCATGTCCTATTCTTGTCCGCAAAAAACGGTTTGCGGACCCATAGAAGTCAATGGGTCCGCAAAAAAAACGGAAGCCACACTGAAGCCTTCCGTTTTTCCATCCACATCCGTTTTTTTTGCGGATGGTTGCTTGCAAACCAGGGCACTTGTGCAGGTACTTTAAGAAACTGTTTCAAGCCTTCCGTTTTTTTTGCGGATCCGCAAAAAAAACGGAAGACACACGGAAACACAACCTACAAAATTTGCGGACACAAGTAAAGGATGTGGATGTGAAAAAAAAAGGGAGACGGATCCGCGATTTGCGGACAGCAAAAAACAACTGTCGTGTGCATGTAGCCTTAGCGTCACACTGCTCTGCCTGCCTCCTGCTTTTAGGAGCTGACGGGGAGCAACCTATCACAAGCAGGAGGCAGGGAAGAGCAATGTGAAGCTGCATCACATAGAAATACAGGGTGAATTAAGGGAAACCAGTTCTATATCACTGCTGCCATTAGATAGCACAGGACAGAACAAGTGCAGTGTGATGAGACTCTGCCCCTTCCGTATTTGCAAAGCATAATGGGAAATGTAGGCTGCATTCGGGAAACTATACTAGAAGAAAATAAGCTGCTAGAAGATAGAAGACAAAAGGAATTGGAATACACAAGGCATACAAAATAACCTATACATTATTCTTTAAATGGGTTGTCCAGTGGTAATTAAAAAAATATGGCTCACAGTCAGTGGGTTAAAAATAAAAGAAGAAGCGACATCCTCAAGATCCTCCACTTTTTGACATTTTGGCTCCGTTCTGGTTCTCAGTGCTCATGCCGGTGGATTCCTGCTCAGCCAGTCACTAGCAATCTCCAGGCATTTACAAAATGCTGACTTTTAATCAGGACGTGATGAGCAGTGGGAACCAGAGCAGCATCGTAGTGACAGTGGTGAGGGATCAGTGAGAGGGAGTATAACTTATTTTTTATTATTTTTAACCCACTGTGAGCCACATATAAAAAATAATAGAATAGCCTCTTTCATAGTATCATAATAGTATCATATGCTGCACTATATAGCAAAACAATTATCTGGAGTGCCTCTTTAAAGGAAAATTGTGTTTTACTGTAAATAAAATACATTCATTATGGTGTAATGAAGTCAAATTAAATGACTTCTAAATGTGGGATTGAAGGTAGGAGAATCTCTTAGAAAGAAGACGTGATTGCCCATGCCTGCCATCATTTTCTCTATCTCCCTTTGTGAAAAATCCCATGGCATTAGAGCTGTAGTTCCTATGGAGGCCTGTAGGTGTCAGGGCTCCATTGGAAAATACTGAATTCACCATTATCTGCTGTGTAAAATCACAGTAGAATATGAGAGAGATTACATATTCAAGACCTCTAGGGGGGCTTAAAAATAATTAAAAAAAAGTTTGAAAAAATATATAAACATTCAAATCACTACCTTTTCTCCATAATAAAAATAAACAAAATAAATAAAGATCAAAGGCATCACCATTTCCCAAAATGCCAAGAAATATAAATGTATTTATCCACTAAGGTGAACACCATAACGGGAAAATAAAGTCAAAATGGGCAATTTGCAGTTCTTTCGTCACTTCACCTCACCAAAAAATTGAATAAAAAGTGATCAAAAAGTCATACACACTAAGTCATAAGTCATACATATTAAATAGTGTCATTAGTACAACTTGACCCTAAAAAAATAAGCTCTAATATGGCTATGAGAACGGAAAAATTAAAAAAAAGTTATGGCTCCAGGAAAGAAAGGAGCGAAAAACAAAAATGCAAAAGTGGAAAATTGCTATATAAGGGTTAATGATCTCCTGGCATTCGCCACATCAAGACTCGTTTTTTAGACTGCCAAATAGACAAGCGTGATTCCTTACTCCACAGTAAACATTTCCACTGTTCCAGAGTCCAGTTGTGGCTTGCTTTACACCGCTTCATCCGATGCTTGGTAATGTGATGCTTTCATGCAGCTGCTTGGACATGGAAACCCATGCCACTGAGCTTCTGGTGCAGATTTTGTGCTGATGTTAATACCTAAGAAGGTTTTAAACTATGCAATTACAGAGTAAGCAGAGTTAACAACTTTTATGCACTATGCACCTTGCCATTTCTGTCTTGTAACTTTATGTGGTCTGCTACTTCGTGATAGAGTTGCCGTGGTTCCTAAATGCTTCCACTCGTGCTTCCACTTTGCAATAATACCATTCCCAATTGATCGTGGAATGTCTAGGAGGGAAGAAATTTCAGGAACTGACTTTTTGCAATTGTGCTACCCTATTACAGTACCACACTCAAATTCAGTGAGCTCTTTAGAATTCTCTCAAAGATGTTTCTAAAGGCAGACTGTAAAGCTATGTAGGTGCTGGATTTTATACACATGTGGCAATGGGACGGAATCAAACTCCAGAATTCAGTGTTCCAGTGCCTTGTCCATGTAGTGTACAGTAGATGTATTCACATTTTTGTGTTGTTTGACATGTAATAAAGTGCAAAATCAATTTGCTGTAGTAATGCTCCTAAATGCCTGAAGAGGGCAGTGTTTATTCTCGTTTAAAATTTTTACATGAAAACCATGAACAAGAGATTTATGTTTAAAGTATACCGTAATGTTTTCAAAAAACAAAATCCAGTAAAGGGAAGAGCTCTGTATATTTCATCCTGTTCTTTGTATCATTTTAAATATCTAAATATGTAATGTAAGAACTTTATAAAATGGTCAAACCTCCTTTTTGCTAGAGCTATGACATTTAGATGACTGCATATGTTTTATGATCATGATAGTAATGATTAGAGATGAGCGAATCCAAGTTGACGAAGTGGAATTCGATCCGAATTTCAGGAAAGATTCTACTCGCACCTAGTGGGTGCTGCACGTGTTTGGACATGGAGCAAGGAACTCTGGGATTGAGGGATCACTCACAATGCCATGCATGCAGCCAATCAGCAGCCAGCCAGCCCTGTGATCTCACAGCCCTATAAATAGCCTCAGCCATCTTGGATTCAGCCATTTTCCAGTGTAATTAGTGCAGAGAGAGACCGCAGCAGGCACTAGGGACAGTGGTAGAAAAGACTTTAAAACTTTTATTTTGCTGTATAGAAGTTCAGGGAAAGTATAGGGAGGAAGCATTCCACAGTATTGAAGCAGAACAGGGTTCAGTAGGGGAGTTTACAGCCTGGGTAATGGGAACACTGCACTCACTGCGGATCCAAATTGCCATTATACAGCTCTGTAATTCCAGCAAACCGTTCTTGTTATTGGGGTGCAGGTGCTGTTTGATTCAGCCATTAACAGGGTTTATTACAAGGAAATATTTCTACGTCTTATTTGCCCTTGTGCGGTGCAGTTATATGTTCTAAAGCATTTTGTTTGCTTGTATTAGTGGTAAAAAAGGGGCTTATTAGCCGTTGGGTGGTGAAGTGAGAAAATTACAGCCCTTTTTGGTGTGTATTAGTGGCAAAAAGAAAAATATATTATTTGCTGTTCAGCGGTGCAGTTATATGTTCTAAAGCCCTTTTTGGCATGTATTAGTGTAAAAAAAATATATTTGCTTTTCAGCGGTGCAATTATATGTTCAAAAGCCCTTTTTACCATGTATTAGTGGCAAAAAATATATATTTGCCATTCAGCGGTGCAGTTATATGTTCTAAAGCCTTTTGTGGAGTGTACCAGTGGAAAAAAGTAAGGGCTTATTTGCCGTTCAACGGTGCAGTTAAATGTTCTAAAGCCGTTTTTGGTGTGTATTAGTGGCACAAAAATATATATTATTTGCCGTTCAGTGGTGCAGTTATACGTTCTAAAGCCCTTTTTGGCGTGTATTAGTGGCAAAAAAATATATATTTGCCGTTCAGCAGTGCAGTTATATGTTCTAAAACGCTTTTTGGCGTGTATTAGTGGCACAAAAAAAAGTATTTACCATTGTGTAGTGAAGTGAGAAAATGACAGCCCTTTTTGGTGTGTATTAGGGGCAAAAAGAAATATATTATTTGCCGTTCTGCGGTGCAGTTATATGTTCTAAAGCCTTTTGTGGCGTGTATAGGTGGAAAAAAGTAAGGCCTATTTGCCGTTCAGCGGTGAAGTTATGTGTTATAAAGCCTTTTTGGCATGTATTAGTGGAAAAAAAAAAGGCTTATCAGCCATTGTGTGGTGAAGTGAGAAAATTACAGACTTTTTTGGGGTGTATTAATTTCCTTTTTATTTATTTATTTGATATAACGGTATGTCAGACAGAGAAGTGCCAGGCCCTGCACAGGGGAGTGGCAGAGGCCTAAA
>JAKVIS010002098.1:0-25370 GCA_033119425.1 Bufotes viridis
TAATGCTAGAGTCTGATCAGACTTCTACTAAAGGCAGAAGTCTGATAAGACTAAGTGTAAAGTGAATATACAGCACAGTACACTATATAGTGTACTGTATTGTATTATACAGAAATCAGACCCACTGGATCTTCAAGAAGCAGGTGGGTCTGGGTAAAAAAAATAAAAAAAAGGGAAAAAATGTAAAAATAAAAAAATACATTAATCACTGATTAATAATTAAAAAAATAAAATGCACTACACATGTTTGATATCACCGCGTCCATAATAACCTGATCTATGAAACGGTCATGTTATTTTCCCCGCACTGTGAACGCCATAAAAATAAAAAATAAAAACTATGATGAAATTTTGCCCACCTTACTTCCCCAAAAAGATAATAAAAGTGATAAAAAAAGTTGTGTCTATGCCAAAATGGTACCAATCAAATCAGCACCTCATCCTGCAAAAAATGAGCCCCTACATGAGACAATCGCTCAAAAAGTTAAAAAGAATATGGCTCTCAGACTATGGAGACACTAAAACATATTTTTTTTCCCAAAAAACGCTGTTATTGTGTTAAAGTAAAATACATTTAAAAAGTATACATATTAGGTATCGCTGCGTCCATAACAACCTGCTTTATAAAAATATCACATGACCTAACCCCTCAGATGAACACCATTAAAAAAAATTGTGAAAAATGCGCCTTTTTTTCTCACCTTACATCACAAAAAGTGTAATATCAAGCAATGAAAAAGGCGTATGCCTCCCAAAATAGTACCAATCAAACCGCCATCTCATCCCGCAAAAAATAAGCCCCAACATAGGACAATCGCCCAAAAAAAATAAAAAAATATGTCTCTCAGACTATGGAGACACTAAAACAAGATTCTTTTTTCTAAAATGCTGTTATTGTGTTAAAGTAAAATAAATAAATATTAGGTATCGCCGCTTTCGTAAAAACCTTCTCTATAAAAATAACACATGACCTAACCCCTCAGGTGAACGCATAAAAAAAGTAATATAAAATACGGTGTCAAAAGCCATTTTTGTCACCTTACATCACAAAAAGTGTAATAGCAAGGGATTAAAATGTCAAATGCACCCCAAGATAGTGCCAATCAAACCGACATCTCATCCCACAAAAAATGAGTCCCTACATAACACAGTCACCCAAAAAATAAAAATAAAAATATGGCTTTCAGAATGTGGAGACACAAAAAAAATCATTTTTTTCAAAAATGCTTTATTATGTAAAACTTAAACAAAAAACCCCCAAAAGTAGTCATACTTTGTATTGTCACATCTGTAACAACCTTCTCTATAGAAATAGCACACGTCAGATCAACAATGTAAATAACAAAAAATAAAAACAGCTATTTTTTTTGCAAATTTTCGATTTTTATCCATTTTTTCAGTAACAAAGCAAGGGTTAACAGCCAAACAAAACTCAATATTTATTGCCCTGATTATGTAGTTTTGCAGAAACACCCCATATGTGGTCAAAAACTGCTGTATGGGCACAGAAGGAAGGGAACACCATATGGTTTTTGGAAGGCAGATTTTGCTGGACTGTTTTTTTGACACCATGTCCCATTTGAAGCCCCCCTGATGTACCCCTAGAGTAGACACTCCAAAAAAGTGACTCCATCTAAGAAACTACACCCCTCCAGGTATTCAGAACTGATTTTACAAACCTTGTTAACCACAACAGTTATTAGCAAATGGAGATGAAATTTTAGAATTTCTATTTTTTGTTACCTTGCCTCAAAAAAAGTGCAATATAGAGCAACCAAAAATCATATTTACCCTAAAATAGTACCAACAAAACTGCCACCTTATCCCGTAGTTTCCAAAATGGGGTAACTTTTTTGGAGTTTCTACTGTAGGGGTGCATCAGGGGGGCTTCAAATGGGATATGGTATAAATAAACCAGTCCATCAAAATCTGCCTTCCAGAAACCATATGGCATTCCTTTCTTCTGTGCCCTGCCTTTAGCCATACAGCGGTTTATGACCACATATGGGGTGTTTCTGCAAAAAACAGAATCAGGGCAATACATATTGAGTTTTGTTTGGCTGTTAAACCTTGCTTTGTTACTTGAAAAAATGGATTAAAATTGAAAATTTGCCCAAAAATCGAAATTCTGAAATTCTATCTCCATTTGCCATTGACTCTTGTGGAACACCTAAAGGGTTAACAAAGTTTGTAAAACCAGTTTTGAATACCTTGAGGGGTGTACTTTCTTACACCGAGTCACTTTTGGAATTTCTACTCTAGGGGTGCATCAGGGAGGCTTCAAATGGGACATGGTGTAAATAAACCAGTCCATCAAAATCTGCCTTCCATAAACCATATGACGTTCCCTTCCTTCTATGTCCTGCTGTTTGGCAATACAGCAGTTTACGACCACATATGAGTTGTTTCTGCAATCAACAGAATGAGGGCAATAAATATTGAGTTTTGTTTGGCTGTTAACCCTTGCTTTGTTTTTTTTAAAAATTGATTAAAATGGAAAATTTGCCAAAAAATTGAAATTCTGATATTTTATCTCCATTTGCCAGTAACTCTTGTGGAACACCTAAAGGGTTAACAAAGTTTGTAAAATTAGTTTTGAATACTTTGAGGGGTGTTGTTTCTAGAATGGGGTCATTTTTGGGTGGCTTCTATTATGTAAGCCTTACAAAGTGACTTCAGACCTGAACTAGTCCTTAAAAAGAAATTTTCTCAAAATGTTCAACATTTGCTTCTAAACTTATAAGCCTTGTAACGTCCCAAAAAATAAAAAGGCATTCCCAAAATGATCCAAACATGAAGGAGACATATAGGGAATGTAAATTAATAACTATTTTTGAAGGTATTACCATGTATTATGAAGTAGAGAAATTGACACTTGGAAATTAGCAAATATTTCCAAATTTTTGGTCAATTTGGTATTTATTTTATAACTATAAAATTACTTTTTTTGACTCCATTTTACCAGTGTCATGAAGTACAATATATGATGAAAAAGACAATCTCAGAATGGCCTGGATAAGTAAAAGCATTTTAAAGTTATTCACACCTAAAATGACGCTGGTCAGATTTGCAAAAAATGGCCTGGTCCTTAAGGTGAAAATGAGCCCGATCCTTAAGGGGTTAAAATTTCTTGGGTGGGCAGCTATTAACCATACACATTTCGGGGCCCACTTCTGGCCCCTTCCTCAGTGGTAGCTTGCCATAATGAGTATCTCCCTTTTTATAATGAGTCTGGACTGTTTGCAAGACCTGGAATGTATGTTAATTCCAAAACCAGAAATGGAGTATGTCTAAGATCATTTTAAAACCCTTTTACAAACCAATGGGTTGAAGTAAAACATGGATATACACTCACCTAAAGAATTATTAGGAACACCTGTTCTATTTCTCACTAATGCAATTATCTAGTCAACCAATCAAATGGCAGTTGCTTCAATGCATTAAGGGGTGTGGTCCTGGCCAAGACAATCTCCTGAACTCCAAACTGAATGTCAGAATGGGAAAGAAAGGTGATTTAAGCAATTATGAGCGTGGCTTGGTTGTTGGTGCCAGACGGGCCGGTCTGAGTATTTCACGATCTGCTCAGTTACCGGGATTTTCACGCACAACCATTTCTAGGGTTTACAAAGAATGGTGTGAAAAGGGAAAAACATCCAGTATGCGGCAGTCCTGTGGGCGAAAATGCCTTGTGGATGCTAGAGGTCAGAGGAGAATGGGCCGACTGATTTAAGCTTATAGAAGAGCAACGTTGACTGAAATAACCTTTCGTTACAACCAAGGTATGCAGCAAAGCATTTGTGAAGCCACAACCTTGAGGCGGATGGGCTACAACAGCAGAAGACCCCACCGGATACCACTCATCTCCACTACAAATAGGAAAAAGAGGCTACAATTTGCACGAGCTCACCAAAATTGGACTGTTGAAGACTGGAAAAATGTTGCCTGGTCTGATGAGTCTCGATTTCTGTTGAGACATTCAAATGGTAGAGTCCGAATTTGGCGTAAACAGAATGAGAACAAGTATCCATCATGCCTTGTTACCACTGTGCAGGCTGGTGGTGGTGGTGTAATGGTGTGGGGGATGTTTTCTGGGCACACTTTAGGCCCCTTAGTGCCAATTGGACATCGTTTAAATACCACAGGCTACCTGAGCATTGTTTCTGACCATGTCCATCCCTTCATGACCACCATGTACCCATCCTCTGATGGCTACTTCCAGCAGGATAATGCACCATGTCACAAAGCTTGAATAATTTCAAATTGGTTTCTTGAACATGACAATGATTTCACTGTACTAAAATGGCCCCCACAGTCACCAGATCTCAACTCAGTAGAGCGTCTTTGGGATGTGGTGGAACGGGAGCTTCGATGCATCCCTCAAATCTCCATCAACTGCAAGATGCTAACCTAGCAATATGAGCCAACGTTTTTAAAGAATGCTATCAGCACCTTGTTGAATCAATGCCACGTAAAATTAAGGCAGTTTTGAAGGCAAAGGGGGTCCAACACCGTATTAGTATGGTGTTCCGAATAATTCTTTAGATGAGTGTATATCTTTGTCATGAAGTGAATCACAAAAAAATCTTCAAAAACACGCAAATTTGTGTATGCGTTTTCATAGCGTTTGTGATGCGTTTTTTTATGTGTTTATTATGCAAATTGCGTTTTTGATGCTTTTTTTTATCCAAATTGCTTTTTTCTCTCAATACTGCTTAAATGATCCCAATATGATGCTTAATGTATCAATCATCGCAAAGGAACTCAATATAACTCACATATATAATTGAAAAAAAGTTCACAATAAGGCTACATGCACATGACAGTTGTTTTTTGCTGTCCGCAAATCGCGGATCTGTCTTCCTTTTTTTTCACATCCACATCCGTTCCATGTATCCGCAAATTTTGTAGGTTGTGTTTCCGTGTGTCTTCCTTTTTTTTTGCGGATCCGCAAAAAAAACTGAAGGCTTGAAACAGTTTCCTAAAGTGCCAGTACAAGTGACCTGGTTTCCAAGCAACCATCCGCAAAAAAAAACAGATGCGGATGACAAACTGATTTTTTTGCGGACCCATTGACTTCTATGGGTCCTCAATACGTTTTTTTGCAGACAAGAATAGGACATACCATATTTTTTGTGAAATGCGGACAGCGGACACGGACAGGCAACGGAATAGGCACCCGCATTTTTACCGGATCCATAGAAATGAATGGGAAACCATCGGATCCGCAAAAGAAACGGAACGGAGGCCGCAAAAAAACACTGCCGTGTGCATGTAGGCTAAAGGAAAACCCAAAATACATAAAACAAGCAGCTACAATATAACATCAATCAAGAGGTATCCATTCAGGTGTTTATAAAACTCACATCCATAGACATTTGTTCACAGGTATGGAAGTTGGGGGCCCCACAACAAGGGGCGCCCACCTACAATAAAACAAATATTTCCAATTCTGTATTTAAGCCATCAGGTACTGTATTGAAGTAAAAAATGAATCTTGAATCTACGCGGGACATCTTTTTAATAAAATTCCCCGCCTCTCCAATCTGGATTGACACTTTGTATAGAAGCGAATGAGAGACCAGTCGGATCCGAATTGTAAAACTTTTAGTACGGCCCACATATTGTTTATTACACGGGCATTTTAAGATATAAATAACATTCTTATTACTACGTGCGTTATTTCTGAGGATTGCACTTTATTTTGATCTCAAGTAGTATATTCGCTATTAGTATATTTGTATTGAAGCAATATATTTGAGTGAAGCAGCGTTATCCCCAATTGTAAGAGATCATTGCTATTTTTGTATGTACGATCGCTTATTTGTTTTATGTATCTTTTATCTTTTTTTAATAAATGTATTTAAATTTTATTGAATTTGATATCCAGTTGGGAGTGCTTGGTCCATCTTACAAAGTAATCTATATATTCCTTCTTGTTGTGATGGATCAACAGGACCTTGTAGCACCTTCCATGTTATTGTGGGTTGAGCCACTATATTTGTTTTTTATTGATTTGTTTTTTATTTGTTTTTTATTATTTGTTTTTGTTTGTTTTTAATTGATTGCATTCAGAAAAAAAACTTTATCTAGTGTAAAACACAAGTTGTCAACCTACAATGCAATTATTTCCTACCACCTATAACACCAATTTGAAGGGCTTGCAGATGCACTAATAAGGATTTTGACCTAGTATTTCCCATCACACAGAGATGTAATTGTCCACTACCTTGTGTATTGTAAGACACTGTGTCATGGTAGAAGAAGTGTACCGTGAACTACCCATTCCCATTTTCCCCAAGCTAATTGCACAATCCACCCTAAATGGTGGCCTACAAATAGTCAGCAGACCCTTCCTGCATACAGTATGTGCAGGGGTCTATGTTGGAGGGAGTCCCAGGAGGAAAAAACAATGAACTTGTGACAGATCGGCAGTCACAAAAACAGGTATGATGGAAACAGACAAGCTGGGTTCAAAACTGGGAGAGACAAAACCAGATAAAATCTGGAACCACCAGAGTCAGAACTGCACCAAAGTTAATACCAGGAGTACCGATAGGGAAAATCAGAAATAGACAGATCCAATACAATACCAGGGCCAATACAAATCAGAAGTAAAGAATCCAGGAGATAATAACTCAGAATAAGGCTAGTAGAGCAATCCAGGAAAATAAAACCAATCACAAGCAACCTGTGACCAGCAGTTTGCCTGTTTAAATAGGCACCACTTCCTGGTCAGGGGACCCATCCAGCGTTACATGTCTGATAACATCAGCGCACCTCTGATTAGCTGGCGCTTCCTGAACCAGGAATCCTGGCCTCGTTGTCCTGACAACTAAATGCTGATGGCGCTGCCTGATGAGCACACCAGCGACAGAATGTGATATACACACATGCTATTTTCGCAAACTTAAACAAAAAAATTTTGAATTGTGTGGAGATGCACTGGCACGGATTTCGGCCTAGTATTTCACGTTATCACTCAGAGATGTAATTATTTACTACCCTTTGTATTTTAAGACCCATGGATGCTATTTTCCCAAGCTTAAACCAAATGCACTGGGATGGATTTCGGCCTAGTATTTCACGTTATCACTCAGAGATGTAATTATTTTCTACCCTGTGTATTGTAAGACCCATGGATGCTATTTTCCCAAGCTTAAACCAAAACAAAAAAATATCAACTGTGTGGAGGTGCACTGACACGGATTTTGGGCTAGTATTTCACGTTGTTAGAGAGATTCTATGGCACACCAATTAAAGTTTTGTAATGCTTTTAATCCATCGTCTAAATGTGCAAAATACTTGATACAATGAATTTGTGTCCAGATTTTCTGTCTGTATACAAGGGCTTTTTATCAAGGGATCTGCGGCCTGGTCTCAAATCCCATGATAAAGGTCCTCTAAGGAACTGAAACGTTGGGACATTATATGGCCATATAAAAAACCCTTATATACAGACAGAAAATCTTGACATGAATTCATTGTATCAAGTATTTTGCATATGTATAGCAGTGTTGCAGCAATGAACCAGCCACCCCAACCAGGGGTAACACGCTGTGAACTGTCTGCCTGCAATATCTCATACGTCTGCCATCAATGAGTAATAGGATCGTTGTTATGAACTGAACATATAAACATCCATCTGCTCAGTCCGAACAGCCGCAGTTGCGGACAGTTAAATAGGAGATATGGCTAAGCAGGATTGGAATTGGACTACCACTGGGCACAAACCTGGCGTCCCTCCTAACGAGGGATCTTACAGCCTGGCTGATAGTGCCGCATGGGGGTCCTATGTTCAGGTCTAATTCCAGCTGTAACGGCTTAACACCATCGGCACCTATAGACTTCGGTGCCGGCAGCAATGAGCCATTGAAGTGTCAGGTGAAGCAGGAGGCTCAACGCGTTTCTACAAAGTTCATCAGGAACCTATCCTGCGCATTAAAGGTCGAGCATCCCACACTTGTTAGAATTGTTTCTGGAGCGGTTGTATCACGTGTGTGGAGACAGCCTGCCGGCGCTGATATGGCCGTACGGCCGCGGCCGTCAGCGCTACAATAAATGCCTGAAGGACCACCCTCCAATGATGACGTTCTATCCGCTCGTCCAATGGGGAAGCCGGGGGGCGGGTCAGCTGGGCCGGCCCCCACACACGGGACCAATCTGCGGATGAAGCTTGTCAGTAACATAGCACTATATGGCAGGTATGATCAAAGGAAATAGCAGGTAGTAAAGATATAAGGGAACAAACGAAAACAATATCAATTGCGCCACAGACAAAGCGCATAGCACTATGCAAGAACGAGTATAGCCGAACTGCTGCCATGATTAGTACTAGAGTCCCACTCATGGCCACAGCATAGCAAATCGAACAACTATGTGCCCACCAGCATCGGTATAATTAATAATTCATAATTAAGGGGCATAATAGCATCCCAAATAATTATTGGTGAACACATGGGTCGGCTGGCTATCGGTACACCTAGTAAAGACTGTTATACATAATCGTAAACAGATTAACATAGGGCGTACTGATGTCAGTGCGCATAAGAATGCAAGGGATATGATCTCAGTGAGCAAATGTCACAGTCACTGATATACCTCATAATGCATTTGTATGCGCAGCCTAGCTCCTATCATTATACTGTTAGCATATAACAAAAGTAAATATAAATTGAAGGCCAATACATCAGTTCATCATACTGACGCTGAAGGAGCATTCCTGAAGAGAAGGGCACTGGAGTGATTATGCTTTTTTCGCATCAGAGGCTGAAGATCATAATCACGCCTCCTCCATTACTTTGGATACATCAGCATGTAAGCTATTTTTAAGTATCAAAAGAAAGAAAAAAATTCAACTGTGGAGATGCACCAACATCGTTTTCAAACTAGTATTTCATGTTATCACTCAGAGACATAATCATCAGATACTCTGTATATTGCAAGACACACTAATATGTTATTTTCCCAAACTTCAACACAGAAAAAAAAAAAACTGTCTGGAGATGCCCTGACACGGATTTTGGACTAGTAATTAATGTTTTTACTGGGATTTCAAGTGTTATCTATCCTCTGGATAGTAAAACACGTATTTTGAGCTTATTCCACCACTTCCTCACACACACACACACACAAAAAAAACTGCATTTTGTTAAAATGCCAAAAAGACATTAAAGAAATGCTCTTGCACATAGTTGTTTGTTTTGCAGCAGCTGTTGCTGTGTTATAAGGCAGTAATTGCAGCTAGAATGCACTGCCAGGAGCAGAATAAGGGAAATAAGTGCAGAATTTTAAAGCCATAAAGCAGTCCATTGGGTTTCTGATTCAGATATCTGATATTTTACTGGACAAAATATTTTGTTCTGTGTTTTTTACAAAATCTGTGATGGAGTCCATGGATGGGGCCTCCAATGCAGATGTGGATAAAGCCTTATTATTATAGTGCTATATCTGTATACAGCGAATCCTATTGACATTAAATTTTGCCAGAGCTTGTTTTACATCTTGATTTCTTAAACTATAACTCATGGGATTTAACATCGGTATTATCACTGTATAGAACACTGACACCATCCAGTCCTGATCCACGGCATAGGCAGAATTTGGTCGCAAGTACATGAAGAAAACTGGGAAGTAGAATAAGGCCACACATGTAAAGTGAGAGACACAAGTGGAGAGTAACTTACTCCTACCTCTAGAAGATCGAATTGTACATATGGCAAATATAATGTAGGTGTATGATATCATTATACATAAAAAGGAGCCCACTTCAATAGAACCAGCAAAAACATATACGAAAACTTGGTTAAGAAATGTATCTTTACATGATAGTCTTAAAATGGGATTAATATCACAGTAGAAATGGTTGAGCTGATTTGATTGACAGAACGGGAGACTAAATGCAGCACACGTATGAATTAATGAATTAATACATCCTGCGGTGTATACTGAGCAAATAAATTTTATACATGTCACTTTATTCATAATGACTGCATAATACAACGGTTTACATATAGCTACATATCGGTCATAGGCCATCACTGCAAGTATCATCCCTTCTGTGCTCGCCAGGCCAATGAAGAAGAACATTTGCATTGCACAACCAGTGATGGAGATCGCTTTATTTTCAGAGAAGATGTTGACAATGACGTTGGGTGTTATAGTTGATGAATACAAGATGTCAACAATGGATAAATTCATAAGGAAGAAATACATTGGTGTCTGCAAGCCTGGAGTCAATCTAATTAATAAAACCATCATAAGATTCCCCAGAATAGTTACCAGGTAGACTATAGAGCAGATGAGGAAGAGAGGCAGCTGAAGGTTTGGGTTGGAAGAAAGACTAGAGAGAAAAAAATTTGTCACAAGTGTCTCATTCTTCATTGTATTGTATTAAATCAATTTATAAGATTAATAGTAAATTTAATTGAAATGAGCATTTATTTAATCCCTTAGTGACCACCAATACGCCTTTTTACTGACGTAAACAAAGAGGATTTAAGACAGATAGCTGGCATTAATTAATGATTATATGTACCCAAAATGGTGCATTAAAAACCATAACTTGTCCTGCAAAAAAAATTAAAGTATATTTATGTAAGAAACATAAAAGTTATGGCTCTTGGAATGCAATTTTGAAAAAATGTGTGTGGTCACTAACGGTTTAATATTCACAGAAGTGTAGCACACAACCTTCAATGCAGATTAAAGCATTGTATATTGGCTTCATTAATTTTATAAAGCATTTGTTTGAACCTCTAGAGATGCACAGTTTGGGAACGGCCTTGTGCCAGAGGAATTTCATTTTTCGAATTATCCTATAATGCATAATTAATGATATTATGATTATCCATGTCGCCTTTGTTTGCTTGTTGAGTTGTAGGTTTAATGGCACAATAAATGGGGGTTCAGAAAAGTTTTATTACTTTTTTTTTTTAAGGGGAACATCAATTCTGCAATTTTAGGTATTTTGTTTTTAAAATATTGACTGTGCTGTATAAATGTCATGTTAACTTCATTCTAAGAGCCAATTTAATTAGGCTGATACTAATTTTTTTAATTTTTTTTTGTAACCTGTGAGAACTGTGGAGAATTTTCACATTGTGTAAGAACTGCCAGTCCATGCATGTTGAGCACTGTAACTTATGTGCCTAAACTTAATTTTTTATTAAAGAAGCGTGTTGCTGTTAACTTGGCCTTATCACTTTCTGGTACACTGAACCGACACCTTTAGCTTCCAAAGGAACCCTGACTTGCAACTTACAATTCTTCACCCTTAAGGCCACCTTGAACCACAATCATGCAGGAAAACCTCAAGACCAGGGTGTACCCTAGAGTGAAGGAAGGTACTCCCTTCCCATCACTGCATTGCCCAGGAAAGCGCCAGAATAAAAAACAACTACAACCACCATTCTTGCTACTATCACTCCTACTCTGCTCTCCGAGGCACACTGCACAAGTTTGTTTCACTTTTTATGACATATATTAGGATGGAAGATGAATTAAAAACAATAATTCTGTCTAATTAAAAAAAAAATCTTTACCACATTTATTATGCAGGATAAATGATGGAAAGTAGGGATGAGTGAATCGACTTCGAATGAAACATCCAAAGTCGATTTGTATAAAACTTTGTTCTAATATTGTACGGAGCAGGAGCTCCTTACAGTATTACAGATGAGCCAAAGTTATTGCTTGGAACTGAACCTGAGATCGGAAATGTTTTGTTACTGTACAAATTAATTTATGAAGTTATGCCGCGAAGTCTCGTGAGAAGTCATCTGAGCCAATACATTCTAAAACTGTACGGAGCTCCTGCTCCATATAGTATTAGAACAAAGTTGTATGCAAATTGACTTTGGATGTTTCGCTCATCCCTAGTGGTAACTGCAGGTTGATACAATTAGCAAATGTATATGTTTTGTTACATTTCACTATAAAATCACTTTAAAATTAAAAATAATTTATTTTGCGTGAGGGCTTGTTTATGTGGCGTGAGCTGTGGTTTTGGACATTTCTAAATTTCTTCGCAGAGATCATAACTCCACGATAATCTTGTAGCTGCTGGAGCCCACTTTCAGTGACAGGAGCTCCCATAGAGAAGGAAAGGACTTTATTTTTGTTTTACCATTCCTGCCATCTGCATCAATCCATGCACAGCTCTTTGTAGCTGGCCAGCTAAGACCTGTCCTAGGTTGCTATATACGGATTATTTGTGTATACAGCTAGACCTCCCAATAACCTTAATACAGTTCATATGATTATATGTTAAAGACAAAAGCAGAGTTATTTACAGTGCCTTCATGTTTCTGGATGTCATATAACAGTTATATATTGTGTTCACAGAAGCAGAAAAGATAATATGCCTTTAAGATTCATTATATGACTGTACGGTAAGCTCAATGACACAGCAGAATTTACAACAGAAAGCATAGAGTTAAACTGTTGTTACTGAGCAGGAGTCTAGACAAATCACAGCCAGCCTCACACTAAGCAGGAGTCTAGACAAATCACAGCCAGCCTCACACTGAGCCTGTGTGGGAAATACCCTAGCTGAATCTCCTCAGTATAGACGCTGTATAGGAGCTGAACAGACATTCACTACACTTAGAGCTGAGTTTTATGGAAGCAAACAGGCCAAAATTGGTATTTAGAACAGTTATATAATGTTTTTATTGTTAGTATTGTGATTAGAACTGTATACTGAACCAGTTATGTATGTTTACTTACAGTTCCACCAAACTATGTACAAACTACGCAATCTGGCGAATAGTTCAAACAAACCGCTCAAAGCAATTGTATAGAGCAAACTGCAAACCAAGTTGAGCAAGTAGAACTATTAGTTAAACCTCAGATATACGTCTCAGAGAGATCATAAAGTGCTTAAATAACTTAAAGTGAATGTACAGATACTGAAGAGAGAATATATATCCATCATTTTATGGTGAATTACAAGATTGAACAGTTGAACCACCATTTTGTGATACTTTACTCAACACGTGTTTTGTACATGGACTATCTGCTGAGGAGGCGGCAGTGTTATATATGAAGAAAAGTTGAAGTTATAAAGAAGTTATCTTAAGCATTTGGTGTGCTCTTTAAGCCTACTGTTTCCATAGAAAGGCGCTAGAAGAATTTAAGCAGAGTGACAGACAGTCTGGTTGGACTAAAATGTTAGAGATATCAAAATTCTTCTAATGCCACAGTGCATAAGGGGCTTCATTGTGCTGCGCCTGCCACACTCTTGATGAGCTTTTCCTCTATGTATTAAGACCATAATACGTCAATGCTACTTCCTGCTCCAGTCCCAGTGGATATGTGATTACCAGGGGCCAGATGTCTTTGCAAGTTTCTGGGTCTTATAGATCTAGATCTCCTCTGCAGTGAGGCTGTTCAAGATTGTAGAACCTCTGTTAGGGCTGAATTTCCCCTTTAATTGGGGCTGAAAAAATATTGTTAAATGTCCCCCAAAGGAGTATGACCTTGTGGGGGGTACAAAGTCTAAAATAAAAAAGTAAAGACAACATTTTAAAAAAAAAGAGGCTAACACACGCTGCACTGTAGCCCCAGATATCACAGAAAAAAGGCAGAAAAATTATTGACATAACAAAAAAAAAAAAAAAGTTATGGCTTTAAAAGATGCATGCACTAAAAAAACATAAAATGTGCCTGCTCAGGAAAGGAGATAAATGGCTTGGCCTTGACCTGGTTAATTGTATTTTGATATAGCATTCATTGTGCAGTGTGTAAATAACATGATAACTTTATAGTTTGGATGGTCATGGATTTGGCAACTTTTGGAATTTTTTCCAATGATAACGGACTTTTTGTGATAGTTCGCGATAACTGCCTGCATCAACATACTGGTACTGTATGAAGTAGTGCAGGATGGATTAGAGGGGTTGTCCACTATATGATTATTGCTACACATAGTGTTCAGCGAAGCCAAATTTCCACGCACTACGTGGTAACAACTGGAAAGCGATTTGCGACTAATCGAATTTCTTGTGGAAGTTTAGTGATGAGCAGGAGGTGCCATATTTGATTTCGCTATATATCGCGAATATTCGATTGAATATTCGTCATATATTCGTCGAAATCGAATATTTGTCATATTCTATATAATGCGAATTTAACGCAAATTTATACTCGCGTTGCAAATGAAACTTAGGGCTGGGTTCCTAATGGTTGTATTGCTAGAATATAACGAAGATGACGAATATAAAGCATATAGCACTATATTCGCAATCTTCGTTATATTTTATCAATAACCATTATGTACTCAGCTCTAAGTTTCATTCGCGAAGCGAACATATAATCACATTGCAAACTGAACTTAGAGCTTAGTTCCTAATGGTTGTATTGCAAGAATATAACGATTCAAAGATGACGAAGATAACGATAACGAATATATTCGCTATATTGCTATAACTTCGTTTTTAAGAATATTCATCATACTCTAAAACAAGAATATATAGCAATATAGCGAATATTCATAAAATACACATATACACTTCAATTTAGCTAATATAGTGATATAGTAGTTTTTTTTTAGAATTTCTGAACTTCATATTTTGAAAGAAATTTACCCTATAAAAAAAAAATACTATAGCTACATTGCAGTGTATATGTGTATTTTACGAATAATCGCTATATTGCTATATATTCTTGTTTTAGAATATGACGACTATTCTAAAAAACTAAGTTATAGCAATATAGCGAATATATTCGTTATCTTCGTTATATTCTAATACAACCAGTCAACCATTAGGAACTCAGTTCTAAGTTTCATTCGCAATGCGATTAATCGCATTGCGAATTCAACTTAGAGCTGGGTTCCTAATGGTTGTATTGCTAGAATTGACAAATATAACGAATATCATTCACAACACGAATATAGCACTATATTCTCAATCTTCGTTATATTCTAGAAAGCCAACCATTAGGAACTCAGCTCTAAGTTGAATTCACAATGCGAACATATACTCACATTGCGAATAAACTTAGAGCTGTGTTCCTAAATGGTTGGCTTGCTAGAATGACGAAGATCACGTCATATTTGTTAGTTCTAGGTAGCCATAGCCAAACAATAGTGAAGTAAGGCCTCTTTCACACTGGCGTTTTATCTTTCCGTCATAGAGTTCCGTCCTCGAGGCTCTAGGACGGAAAGATACTGTTCAGGATCCTGAATGGTGAGAAATCTGTTCAGGATGCATCAGGATGTCTTCAGTTCAGTACTGAGACGTTTTTTGGCCGTAGCAGAATCCGGCCCAAAATCCTGAAGGCATGCCGGAAGGATGGATCCGGAATTAATGCCCATTGAAAAGCATTAATCCAGATCCGGCTTTAAGCTAAACGTCATTTCGGCACATCGCCGGATGTGACGTTTAGCTTTTGTGAATGCGTCACCATGGCAGCCAGGACGCTAAAGTCCCGGCTGCTATGGTAAAGTGTAGTGGGGAGGCAGGGAGAAGTATACTTACCGTCCGTGCGGCTCCCGAGTCCCGGGGCGCTCCACAATGACGTCAGAGCGCCCCATGAGTATGGATCACATGATCGCATGAATCACGTTATCCATGCGCGTGGGGCGCTCTGACGTCATTGTGGAGCGCCCCGGGAGCCGCACGGACTGTAAGTATCTGCTCCCCTGCTCCCCACTACTTACTATGGCAACCAGGACTTTAGCAGCGTCCTGGCTGCCATAGTAACACTGAAAGCATTTTGAAGACTGATCAGTCTTCAAATGCTTTCAGTTGTCTTGCGTTGTGACGGATCTGGCGGGCATTTCCTGCGAAGTGCACGCCGAAGTGCACGCCAGATGCTCACAACGCAAGTGTGAAAGAGGCCTAAGTTGCATATACCCCAATGCAAGAATATTACTTTGCATACTTTATTTTTTTAAGTATATGTGTCTCCTAAAGGGGTGGTTACTCTTAAAGGGCAATGCCGGGTCATCATCAGCTAGGAGATGGCCAAAAAGCACCGTAAAGGGATGCAGAAAATGGAGGAGCTACTTTCCCAACTCACAATGTTGCCATAGAGGCCTTTTTTATTTTGTTAATAAATCGTTTTTTTGAGTTATAACGCGTGATTTCATTTTTTTATAATGTTATGTTATGGTGTAATTCTTACTGATAACTTTATTGTAAGTCCCCTTTAGTCCAGTAAGGCAAAGCTATGTGTAGGCCATGAACTACAATGGAAACTTACCATCTGCCTGCTGCTGCTGTTGTCCTGATTTTTGAGAGTACTGTGTAGACCTTATACTCCACTATTACCAAGAACTGCTACAATTATCCGGACCACTATAGGTTCTGCATAGGCCTTATACTCCACCATTAACAAAGACTGCTGCTATTATCCTCACCACTATGAGTTCTGTGTAGGCCTTATACTATAAAATTTCCATGTACCTGCGGCTGCTGTATGTCATGATACTGATGAGTTTTGGCTGGAAAAAATTTGCCTTAATGTAACCAGAGTTGTTAAAATAAAACAGAAAACCAAAAATGATTTAAAACCAAACCAAACTTTATAAATAAAATATAAAACAATTGTTTAAACAGACATAAAATAAAAAAAAATTAAAACTAAGGCAGGGCTTTCAATTGATCATGCTGGTTGATCAGCTCCGCTACGGCCTTCTAATGCCACTCCTCCATGGCCTTCAGTTCTTGGGTCAACTTCAGCTTCAAAGCTCTCATCCGCCTGGAGTGCTCCCGCTGCAGCAGAATTATTTTCTTTTTCATTTCTTTTAGTAGTGCCCAAAAATTTTTTTTATTGAATATCAGATGAAATAACTTGTATTGATTAGTGTATAAAGGAGCTGGCCATTAACATCGCAATCAGTTATATAGTTCTTTACTTAGGAATATTTCAATAGAGTATTTTATAAAAAAAATGTGTAGGATCAGTTCACTGTTTGATTGGTACTATTTTGGGGTGCA
Source organism: Bufotes viridis (assembly GCA_033119425.1). Classification (NCBI taxonomy): domain Eukaryota; kingdom Metazoa; phylum Chordata; class Amphibia; order Anura; family Bufonidae; genus Bufotes; species Bufotes viridis. Next base: position 16,944 of record JAKVIS010002098.1, read on the forward strand.
TACGTCTTTTTGATCGCTTGGGGTTGGAATTTATGTCATGGAAAGTTACAAAATATGTATACTGTATAAAATATGTCTGTTTTTGACAGTTTTTAAAAAAAAAATATTTGTATGGGATTTGCCAAAGGGGTAAGGTCATGCTATATTGTTATAGAGCTGCTTTTTACGGATGCGGTTATACCAATTATGTGCACTATATTATTTATGTAATTTTTACATTACATAAATGAAAATATATGAGAAAAGACCATTTCTAATTTATTCTTCTTTAAAAAAAAAATTGTCTTTCAATTTTTTTTACATTTTTTTTTATATATCTATTTTTATTTATCAAAACCCATCTGGATCCTGAAGATCCATTGGGTATGATCACTACACAGTGCATTGCAATAGTCATCTATTGTAATACACTGTATAGTCAGTGCCACACTTACACTAAGGCCCCTTGCACACGACAGTATTTTGCGGACCGTATACTGGCAGTTTTTTCAGTTCAGTATACTGACAGTATACTGAGCCATTCACTTCAATGGGTCTGCAAAAAATACTGAAGTGTCTCCGTATGCCTTCCGTTTCCGTTTTTCCGTTTTTTCTGTTCCGTTTAAATATAGACCATGTCCTATTCTTGTCCGCAAATCACGTTCAGTGGCTCCATTCAAGTCAATGGGTCTGCAAAAAAAATGGAAAGCATACTGAAGTGCATCCGTATGTCTTCCGTATCCGTTCCGTTTTTTGCGGAACCATCTATAGAAAAGTTTAAGACCAGCCCAATTTTTTCTATGTTATTACTGTATACTGTATATGCCAAACGGAAAAACGGAACGGAACAACGGAACCGAAACGGAAACAAAACGGAAGCAAAAAACTGAAAAACGGATCCGAAAAAAACGGACCGCAAAACACTGAAAAAAAAATAAGTTCGTGTGCAAGAGGCCTAAGGCTGATTAGCCTTAGGTAAATGGCAACTAGGACGCCTTTGTAAGGCTTCCGGGTGCCATGGCAACCATCTTGCCGTTGCGGAAGCAGTGACGGCAAGATGGAACAGAGAGACGGAGCTTTCTCCCTCTCAACCACATAGATGTCACTGGCCTGAAACAGGCTTTTTTTAAAGTGCTGCGCTACGATTGGTTAGTCTGCAGAGACAAAACAATCGGAGCACTTACCAGCAAGGGAATACTCTGATTGGTCCCTTGCCGGCTTACTACTTGTGTCTGCTTCTGGGGAGAGCGGAGACTCCGGGGCTGTGACACTTTATAGTGTCACAGCCCTGGGAAGCAGTTTGGGCGTGGCCATACGTCGAAATGCAGCAAGTCACTTGTTATTTGGTCGTACAGTTATGTCAGAAAGCATGAAGGGGTTAAAGGATAAAGATTTAACATGTTTATTATGGTTTTCTGGAATAAACTGACACCAGTGACTGAGTTAAAACACCCACAACACATATTATTTACCCTCCTAGCGGGGGGTGGTCACCAGCTCCTCCTCCTCATTCTCCTCATGAGAACCAGGATGGTCTGAGGGTCCGGCATCCTGATGTTGTGGGGTAGGGGCAGAGGGTCCTGCCTGCTCCTTGTCCTCCTCCTCCGACACCTCCTCTTCCACCACCACTGCCTTTTTTGAAGGCCTGCAGAGGACTGAGGGGACGGGATCACCTATAATGACAAAATTTTCATAAGTTATAAAAACCTCATAAAGCATAACTGTACCTATACATTACAGAGTGTTAGTGAAAGATACAAAAGTTATGTAAGCATTGTACCTGGGCAGATTTTGTTTCGTATCTCAGTGATCCGATCCTGGTGTCTCCGCTTCAAGTCGGACCACTTTTTTATAATGGCCATTCACTTGTGCTTGCCATTGTGGTCATGGTATAGCTCAGAACCGATCCTCCTCAGGATCCGCTGCTTCTCCAAGCGGGACCTGGTGGTGTCGTATTTCATCTCTAGCATTCGCTGCAGGATAAAAATTCAACCATATAATCCCAAATTTTTAAAATAAAAGTATTAGAAATTAATGTCATCATCTCAACACAACAAAAAAATGTTGAGTGTTTGACAGTAAAATATTAGATTTAATGTTACAGTTATACAATCGAATTATATTGAAATTGTATGTGTGTGGGGTATGAGCAATCAGATATTGGCCATCTGAGGAGAGATGTACCTGTCTAGTGAGGTGACGGTACGGTACGGGGAGTAAAACTGGTTTGCCTCCACATGGTGCACCGTGGGTAACACTAAATGAACCAGCAAATAATGGCGGTCAAATATTACTTCTCCTGACCAACCAGACGCATATTAGAATCCAAAGACTGTGTGTGTGTGTGTGGAGGGATATACACTGTGGGGTATACGGTGTGGGGTATATAGTGTGGAGTATACAATGTGGGGTATGCACTGTGGGGTATATAGTGTGGGGTATACACTGTGAGGTATATGGTGTGGAGTATACACTTTGGGGTATGTACTGTGAGGCAGGAAAATGGATGTGCATTGTGCATATGAGAGATGTTTCTCTGCTGTCCATACATACATGCTACCAGACATAGTGGTGTGATGTCATAACAATACTTAGTGCACCTCTCATTAACCCCTTTACGCCCAAATGACATAGCTGTACGTCATCGGGCGGTTGTTTAAACATGGCAGCCGCTCATGGCTGATGCGGGCGCCATAGCCGCAACCATCAGTAATGTCGATGAAGAACTTTGAACCTCTCAAATGCCGTGGTCAATAGTGAACATGGCATCTATATGCGCCAAAAAAATAAAGTTTTACTTTAGGTTTTGTGCTGGACCCCCCGTGTGGCAATCTGAGGAGCCGGAGCCTGTATGTAGCATCCTCGCTCTTTGTGAATGACACGAGGCTGCTGCATAGTATTTCCTTTAGAGCCCTTGCCTGTAATAGGGCTCCATAGGAAAGTAGGAAAATACAAGTTTATTGGAGTCTATGATAATAGCAATCAGGTGCTGATTGTTATAGTTCCCTATGGGAACTATCTAAAAGTAAAAAATAATAAACCAAAAATTTTAAATCATCACCCTTTTCCCTAAATTAAAAAAATTACTAAACAAATAAAAAAATACAAATCATAGGATGGCGCAGAAGGAAAGGAACGCCATACGGTTTTTGGAAGGCAGTTTTTGCTGGACAGGTTTTTTGACACCATGTCCCATTTGAAGCCCCCCTGATGCATCCCTACAGTAGAAACTCCAAAAAAGTGACCCCCATTTTCGAAACTACGGGATAAGGTGTCAGTTTTGTTGGTACTGTTTTAGGGTACATATGAATTTTAGTTTATCTATATTACACTTTTTGTGAGGCAAGGTAACAAGAAATAGCTGTTTTGGCACAGTTTTTATTTTTTGTTATTTACAACATTCATCTGACAGGTTAGATCACATGGTGTTTTTATAGAGCAGGTTGTCACGGACGTGACAATACCAAATATGACTACTTTGTTTGGTTGTTTGTTTCAGTTTTACATAACAAAGCATTTTTTTTCAGATTCTTTATTGTCTCCACATTCTGAAAGCCATAGGTTTATTTATTTTTTGGGCGACTGTCTTGTGTAGGGGCTCATTTTTTTCAGGATGAGATGACGGTTTGATTGGCACTATTTTTGGGTGCGTATGACTTTTTGATCACTTGCTATTACACTTTTTGTGATGTACATTGACAAAAAACATGTTTTAGTGTCTCCATAGTCTGAGAGCCATATTTTTTTCAAGTACCCCCCAACCATTAGGAACGTTGACTATACACAAAATTAAGTTGGACGCGCAATGCGCGTAATTTTAGTAAGTTTACTCGCATTGCACATCCAACTTTTACCATGGTCTAGATAACCGTGATTCTCAAATCCGATAGTACATACTAGCATGGAGGCGTTCCCATGGTGATGGGGACGCTCCATGCGCACATGAAGTTGGCACTGGCAGACGGGCACTGACTGGAGCAGGCAAGGAGCATAGAGTCCCCCGGACATGTAAGAACAACTGCTTTTAGGAAGTGGGAACAACTTTAAAAAAAAAAAAAAAGCAAATATTCGAATTTACAAATATATAGCATTATATCATTGCGAATTAGCGAAGTGCCGATATTCGCGATTTAAAATCGCTAATTCGAATATTCGCGCTCAACACTATAGAAGTTCAGCGAAGCAGCCGAATCAAAATTTTCTAAACTTCGCTCATCTTTATCTACACATACAGTATGCTGAGAACAACAAAAAAAGTGATGTCCAGTATAAAAAAATTCTTACTTTTTTGGATGCTGAAGTCCTAAAAAAGCTAATAGAAGGTCACATAACCAGTCCTGTCCATCAGCAGCCTCCACTGACATAGGGCTCATTCACATGGTCGTTGTTCGGCCGTTCGATGCATTGAGGGCTGCAATTTGCATCAGTGATGTGGAAGTCACACGGCTGGTGCCCTGCTGTTTGCAGGCCGCAATATTGGCACGGGCGAACAATGGCTGCGTGAATGAGCCCTAACCCTGTGGCAGGGAAACTAGCACATGCACAGTCCATCATGTTATTTATTTAATTTATGTATATATTGCATATTCTGCAGTGCTTTATGGACATTATCATCAGTAACTGTCTCAAGTGGGACTCACAATATGAATTCAGATATCAGTATTACTGTTGATCGAGCACCGAAGTGCTCGGGTGCTCGAGCCGAACACATCGAGTATAACAGAAGTCAATGGGAGAACCCGAGCATTAAACCAGGCACCCCCTGCTCTGAAGACGGGAGGGTGTCTGGTTCATAGGAAAAGTTCAGAAATTGATGGAAACACCAGCAAAATGGTTTGGGAACAGCATGGGAAGGATGTCTGGATGCATCTTGGACTCCCAGGTCGCTGCTGGGAACGATGTTGTCCAAGTAGTACGCCACTTTTACAGACTGACAATAATACGCACAAAACCAAAGATAAAATCGATTTTAGAGGAAAAATTGTTAGGAAACATTCTTTCCTGTATATTTACTTGTATATAAAGTGCAAGTGCTGCCAAAAATTACAAGCAAGAGGCACTCCGAAACAGCCTGTATATCACATAAAGGAATTCCTCATTCACATTGTGGTACAATTGTTCATGTAGTGGGACACCTACACTCATAAAGCCTGTGCACTAAGTGAAAGGGCTGCCAAGAATTACAAGGAACTGGCACTCCAGTACACCATTTGTTACACATAAAGTAGGGCATCATACACCCTTGAAAAATTATGATTGATGGCCTTCTGGTGACCCTCAAAAACTTGTGGAGCAAGGGCCTGCTGATCTGACCATCTAAAACATTAGGGGCGAGGGCCTGCTGCTGAGCTGACCCTCTAAAACATTAGGGATGAGGGTCTGTTGGTGAGCTGACCCTCTAAAAGATCTCTTTTAATGTCTATAATAAAAGTAAAATTTTATTTCTTGCTTTCTGTGATCCGCACTGTTTTACTGCATTCATTTGAAACAGATCAGAAAAGGTTCAGGTTCAAATGCCAGACAAAATTTTGGGATCTGATCCCGGTCATTTACCGACTTAGATCGGGGGCTATCTCTGCCTTCTAAATAAAGTCCCCACAGTGAAATAGCAGGGCTCTTACCAGCTGGTATGACAACCCAGTGATGTCCTAGTGAGGTGGCTGCGAAGCCAAGCCTGAGGCACAGCCTGACAGCCAGCCTGTAATATAATCATGTAAACTACAATGGCAATCTATTGCAGTCTATTTTACAAGTAGAGTTGAGCGGACACCTGGAAGTTCGGGTTCGACGGGTTCGGCCAAACTTCACAAGAAAGTTTGGGTTCGGGATCCGAACTTAACCCGAACTTGACCCTGAACCCCATTGAAGTCAATGGGGACCCGTACTTTTGGGCACTAAAATGGCTGTAAAAAAGTCCTGGAAATGGATAGAGGGCTGCAAAAGGCAGCAAAATGTGGGTAAGTGCCCTGCAAACAAATGTGGATAGGGAAATTACTTAAAATAAAATTACAATTAAAAATCAAAATATTGATCTAGGAGGAGGAGGAAATGGATGTGGAGTAGGAGGTTGAGGAGGCATCAGGTGGGAATGCCATCAGCAGCACGTCTACCAGCGTACGTTTGGAGTCACACATCTTTCGATCATTAACAAATGTTTTGTTCCCTGTCAGCAATGCACAGCAGAGGTTTTTCAGTGGCAAAATGGGGTTCATATCACCCACCAATAGAACAGATGATTTTTAAAAATGTAGGCCCCTGGCACCCAGGCAGGAGGGGTTAATTCACGGCAAAACGGAGTTCATGTCACCCACCAATGGAACAGATAATTTTAAAAATGTAGGCCCCTGGCACCCAGGCAGAGAAGGCAAAAGATCACATGTACATGTGCTCTAAAAAGACTAAAAACTACAGGAAAAAAAAAATTATTTTTAATTTTTTTAAACTTTATATTAAAAAAATAAATATGGTAAGCTAAAAAATTAATATTTTAGAATAGCTATGTCCAAAAATTAAAATATTACAATATTATAGATTAATGAATTTATTGAAATTCCTTTTGTGTCCAATTTGTTACATTCAAAGAAATAATAATATTTTGTCTGAATTGATTCTTCATTAATTTGTTCCAATTGCCCTTAAAATTGGTATATAACACCCTCTTGTACCCTAAGGCAGGGTTCTTTACTTTTATTTTCGCATTGTGAAAATTAAAGTAAAAATTGTGCGTAGTGCGCGCATTTGCACTATATATCCCTATGGGGGACGCGCGACAATACGCCCCAAAGAAGCTCCTGTACTTCTTTGGGCGTAGGGAGTTTTACAGCGTGTTCGTACACGCTGTAAAACGCTCAGGTGAGAACCACGCCCATAGGGAAACATGGGTTTTCGCCTGTTCAAAATTTAGTTGAAGGCTCAGAAATGTGCTATATTTGCAGGACAACAAGACAATTTTTAGTCACGCCTGCCTGACCAAAAGTCATGCCGTTGGTACGTGGGAAAAGATGGCCTAGAAGGTTAAAATTTGAGATAATGAGCGGAAGAGCGCCACATTTGTGGAACAATACAATTTTTACTCATGCTTGCCTGGCCAGAAGTCCAACAAACGACATCTGGCAAAATACGGTCCAGAATTTTTTTTTCAAGTTTCTATACTTTATTATTGCCAGCGCAGCACCCCAATAGCATCCTGCTGCAAATGGTGGGCAATTGCATTTTTTTTCAGTGCATTATATCTGTCCATGTTGTTAAACATGTTGTGTAATTTTAGCAAAAGCATTTTACTGCAAAAAACTACTTATATACCAGAGGCTAGTGTGGCAATGAAGACCAACCACACCTCTTGTCAGCAGCTGCCTGTTTAAATCTCCAAAAGAAATCCAGATAATTAACAGATGCTGACATATATCCAGGTTATCAATCTAAAAGTATACTACAGCTCAAAACATAACCCTTAAAACCATTATGCTTCTTTTAAATCACTTAAATCAGAGGGATTACCTCCGAACCTATAATTGACGATTATCGTGTAATTCTCAAATGTATGTGAGGCGGGAAATCTGCCCCTGCACTCTCCCTGTTCTATTCCTCTGCCAAGGGACGGCCCCTAAAGGTGGGGACTCCCTGTCCTCGAACATGGGCTGTTTTTGCCCTCAAGAGGCCCTAAAGGGATATCAGTGGAGGGTATCAATAGATACAGTTCCCTGTTTCATTCAGATGCTGATACTATCAAATGCTGATATAGATACAATAACACCCAGCCCCAGTAGTAGGGCATTAAGGCGGGTAGCATTCCCACTCACAGCCCCGGCATTTTTGGAGATCCGGAAGTGGGCATGCCACCCACCCGCTGATTCATAAAAAGCTAAATAGCCCAACGCGTTTCCTCCATTCTGCAGTTCATCAGGGGGTCAGTTATACATGGGTGAAGAAAAAATGCCAAGATACAGATAATATACACACGGCACCAACAGCCGAGTGGAGTGGAGGTAACTGCTTGATTACAGACACTTGTGAATCATGATGATTCGGCCAGAATCCGCCACATTACAGGATGATTCAAATCAATTGACCTATTCGACGTCTGCAGCAGGCATTTGTAAACAAAAATACATAAGGAAGAGATGGTACCTCAAATCAGCTCCAACAACTCCCCCTAAGTATGGTAAAACACTTACAGTCTGCACAAGATAAGAGCAAAGGTATTGTATAGTTCATCACCAATCCACTTAGGGGTCTGATAGGTCCCTCAGTTAATGATGGTTACCCAGCTGAAATGAAACTCCAACTGCTAGCAGACAACGTCCAGTGTTATCTTAAAAATAGGTTGAGAATTACACGGATAATCGTCAATTATAGGTTCGGAGATAATCTCTCCATTTTAAGTGATTTAAATAAAGGATAATGGTTTTAAGGGTTATGTTTTGAGCTGGAGTATACTGTTTAAATCTC
>JAKVIS010002099.1:0-25717 GCA_033119425.1 Bufotes viridis
CACAAACATATATTTTGTTCTGGGGTGAAATTCAATTGCCAAAATAGCAATACCCTGAATCTGGTGTTCCAGCAGTTTGCAGGCCTAGTTTAAATCGTGTCCGCTAACAGGGTATATTTTGTTCTGGGGTGACATTGAATTGCCAAAATAGCAATACCCTGAATCTGGTGTCCCAGCACTGGCTGGCAAAGTATAATAGTGTCCGCCAAAACATATATTTTGTTCTGGGGTAAAATTCAATTGCTAAAATAGCAATAACCTGAATCTGGTGTCCCAGCACTGGCTGGCAAAGTATAATAGTGTCCATCAAAACATATATTTTGTTCTGGGGTGAAATTCAATTGCCAAAATAGCAATACCCTGATATCTGGTGTCCCAGCACTGGCTGGAAAAGTATAATAGTGTCTGCCAAAACATATATTTTGTTCTGCGGTTAAATTCCATTGCCAAAATAGCAATACTCTTAATCTGGTGTCCCAGCACTGGCTGGCAAAGTATAATAGTGTCCGACAAAACAAATATTTTGTTCTGGGGTGAAATTCAATTGCCAAAATAGCAATACCCTGAATCTGGTGGTCCAGCAGTGGCTGGCAAAGTTTAAATCTGTTCGTAACAGGGTATATTTTGTTCTGGGGTGAAATTCAATTGCCAAAATAGCAATACCCTAAATCTAGTGTCCCAGCACTGGCTGGCAAAGTATAATAGTGTCCGCCAAAACATATATTTTGTTCTGGGGTAAAATTCACTTGACAAAAATAGCAATACCCTGAATATGGTGTCCCAGCACTGGCTGGCAAAGTATAATAGTGTCCGCCAAAACATATATTTTGTTCTGGGGTGAAATTCACTTGCCAAAATAGCAATACCCTGAATCTGGTGCTCCCAGCAATGGCTGGCAAAGTATAATTGTGTCCGCCAAAACAGATATTTTGTTCTGGGGTGAAATTCAATTGCCAAAATAGCAAAATCCTGAATCTGGTGTTCCAGCAGTTGCAGGCCTAGTTTAAATCTGTCCGTATCAGGGTATATTTTGTTCTGGGGTGAAATTCAATTGCCAAAATAGCAATACCCTGAATCTGGTGTGACAGCACTGGCTGGCAAAGTATAATAGTGTCCGCCAAAACATATATTTTGTTCTGGGGGAAATTCAATTACCAAAATAGCAATACCCTGAATCTGGTGTCCCTGCACTGGCTGGCAAAGTTTAATAGTGTCCGACAAACAAATATTTTGTTCTGGGGTGAAATTCAATTGCCAAAATAGCAATACCATGAATCTGGTGTCCCAGCACTGGCTGGCAAAGTATAATAGTGTCCACCAAAACATATATTTTGTTCTGGGGTGAAATTCAATTGCTAAAATAGCAAAACCCTGAATCTGGTGTCCCAGCACTGGCTGGAAAAGTATAATAGTGTCCGCCAAAACATATATTTTGTTCTGGGGTGAAATTCAATTGTTAAAGTAGCAATACCCTGAATCTGGTGTCCCAGCATTGGCTGGCAAAGTATAATAGTGACCGCCAAAAAATATATTTTGTTCTGGGGTAAAATTCACTTGCCAAAATAGCAATACCTTGAATATGGTGTCCCAGCACTGGTTGGCAAAGTATAATAGTGTCCATCAAAACATATATTTTGTTCTGGTGTGTAATTCAATTGCCAAAATAGCAATACCCTGATTCTGGAGTCTCCCGGTACGGGCTGGTAAAGTATAATAGTGTCCGCTAAAACATATATTTTGTTCTGGGGTAAAATTCACTTGCTAAAATAGCAATACCCTGAATCTGGTGTCCCAGCACAGGCTGGCAAAGTATAATAGTGTCCACCAAAACATATATTTTGTTCTGGGGTGAAATTCAATTGCTAAAGTAGCAATACCCTGAATCTGGTGTCCCAGCACTGGCAGGCCAAAGTATAAATAGTGCCCGCTAAAACAGTATATTTTGTTCTAGGGTGAAATTCAATTGCCAAAATAACAATACCCTGATTCTCCTTCTCCCAGCACTGGCTGGCAAAGTATAATAGTGTCCGCCAAAACATATATTTTGTTCTGGTGTGAAATTCAATTGCCAAAACAGCAATACCCTGAATCTGGTGTTCCAGCAGTTGCAGGCCTAGTTTAAATCTGTCCGTAACAGGGTATATTTTGTTCTGGGGTGAAATTCAATTGTCAAAATAGCAATACCCTGAATCTGGTGTCCCATCACTGGCTGGCAAAGTATAATAGTGTCCGCCAAAACATATATTTTGTTCTGGGGTAAAATTCAATTGCAATAACCTTAATCTGGTGTCCCAGCACTGGCTGGCAAAGTATAATAGTGTCCGCCAAAACATATATTTTGTTCTGGGGTGAAATTCAATTGCCAAAATAGCCATACCCTGAATCTGGTTTTCCAGCAGTTGCAGGCCTAGTTTAAATCTATCTGTAACAGAGTATATTTTGTTCTGGGGTTAAATTCCATTGCAAAATAGCAATACCCTTAATCTGGTGTCCCAGCACTGGCTGGCAAAGTATAATAGTGTCCGCCAAAACATATATTTTGTTCTGGGGTGAAATTCAATTGCCAAAATAGCAATAACCTGAATCTGGTGGTCCAGCAGTGGCAGGAAAAGTTTAAATCTGTCAGTAAGAGGGTATATTTTGTTCTGGGGTGAAATTCAATTGCCAAAATAGCAATACCCTAAATCTAGTGTCCCAGCACTGGCTGGCAAAGTATAATAATGTCCGCCAAAACATATATTTTATTCTGGGGTAAAATTCACTTGCCAAAATAGCAATACCATGAATATGGTGTCCCAGCACTGGCTGGCAAAGTATATTAGTGTCCGCCAAAACATATATTTTGTTCTGGGGTAAAATTCACTTGCCAAAATAGCAATACCCTTAATCTGGTGTCCCAGCACTGGCTGGCAAATAATAATAGTGTCCGCCAAAACAGATATTTTGTTCTGGGGTGAAATTCAATTGCTAAAATAGCAAAACCCTGAATCTGGTGTTCCAGCAGTTGCAGGCCTAGTTTAAATCTGTTCGTAACAGGGTATATTTTGTTCTGGGATGAAATTCAAATGCCAAAATAGCAATACCCTGATTCTGGTGTCCCACCACTGGCTGGAAAAGTATAATGGTGTCCGCCAAAACATATATTTTGTTCTGGGGTGAAAATAAATTGCCAAAATAGCCATACCCTGAATCTGGTTTTCCAGCAGTTGCAGGCCTAGTTTAAATCTATCTGTAACAGAGTATATTTTGTTCTGGGGTTAAATTCCATTGCAAAATAGCAATACCCTTAATCTGGTGTCCCAGCACTGGCTGGCAAAGTATAATAGTGTCCGCCAAAACATATATTTTGTTCTGGGGTGAAATTCAATTGCCAAAATAGCAATAACCTGAATCTGGTGGTCCAGCAGTGGCAGGAAAAGTTTAAATCTGTCAATAAGAGGGTATATTTTGTTCTGGGGTGAAATTCAATTGCCAAAATAGCAATACCCTAAATCTAGTGTCCCAGCACTGGCTGGCAAATAATAATAGTGTCCGCCAAAACAGATATTTTGTTCTGGGGTGAAATTCAATTGCTAAAATAGCAAAACCCTGAATCTGGTGTTCCAGCAGTTGCAGGCCTAGTTTAAATCTGTTCGTAACAGGGTATATTTTGTTCTGGGGTGAAATTCAAATGCCAAAATAGCAATACCCTGATTCTGGTGTCCCACCACTGGCTGGAAAAGTATAATGGTGTCCGCCAAAACATATATTTTGTTCTGGGGTGAAATTCAATTGCCAAAATAGCCATACCCTGAATCTGGTTTTCCAGCAGTTGCAGGCCTAGTTTAAATCTATCTGTAACAGAGTATATTTTGTTCTGGGGTTAAATTCCATTGCAAAATAGCAATACCCTTAATCTGGTGTCCCAGCACTGGCTGGCAAAGTATAATAGTGTCCGCCAAAACATATATTTTGTTCTGGGGTGAAATTCAATTGCCAAAATAGCAATAACCTGAATCTGGTGGTCCAGCAGTTGCAGGAAAAGTTTACATCTGTCAGTAAGAGGGTATATTTTGTTCTGGGGTGAAATTCAATTGCCAAAATAGCAATACCCTAAATCTAGTGTCCCAGCACTGGCTGGCAAAGTATAATAGTGTCCGCCAAAACATATATTTTATTCTGCGGTAAAATTCACTTGCCAAAATAGCAATACACTGAATATGGTGTCCCAGCACTGGCTGGCAAAGTATATTAGTGTCCGCCAAAACATATATTTTGTTCTGGGGTAAAATTCACTTGCCAAAATAGCAATACCCTTAATCTGGTGTCCCAGCACTGGCTGGCAAATAATAATAGTGTCCGCCAAAACAGATATTTTGTTCTGGGGTGAAATTCAATTGCTAAAATAGCAAAACCCTGAATCTGGTGTTCCAGCAGTTGCAGGCCTAGTTTAAATCTGTTCGTAACAGGGTATATTTTGTTCTGGGATGAAATTTAATTGCCAAAATAGCAATACCCTGAATCTGGTGTGACAGCACTGGCTGGCAAAGTTTAATAGTGTCCGCCAAAACATATATTTTGTTCTGGGGTGAAATTCAATTGCCAAAATAGCAATACCCTGAATCTGGTGTCCCTGCACTGGCTGGCAAAGTTTAATAGTGTCCGACAAACAAATATTTTGTTCTGGGGTGAAATTCAATTGCCAAAATAGCAATACCATGAATCTGGTGTCCCAGCACTGGCTGGCAAAGTATAATAGTGTCCACCAAAACATATATTTTGTTCTGGGGTGAAATTCAATTGCTAAAATAGCAATATCCTGAATCTGGTGTCCCAGCACTGGCTGGAAAAGTATAATAGTGTCCGCCAAAACATATATTTTGTTCTGGGTTGAAATTCAATTGCCAAAGTAGCAATACCCTGAATCTGGTGTCCCAGCACTGGCTGGCAAAGTATAATAGTGACCGCCAAAAATATATTTTGTTCTGGGGTGAAATTCAATTGCCAAAATAGCAATCCCCTGATTCTGGTTCTCCCACCACTGGCTGGCAAAGTATAATAGTGTCCGCCAAAACATATATTTTGTTCTGGGGTAAAATTCACTTGCCAAAATAGCAATACCCTGAATATGGTGTCCCAGCACTGGTTGGCAAAGTATAATAGTGTCCGCCAAAACATATATTTTGTTCTGGTGTGAAATTCAATTGCCAAAATAGCAATACCCTGAATCTGGAGTCTCAGCACTGGTAGGCAAAGTATAATAGTGTCCGCCAAAACATATATTTTGTTCTGGGGTAAAATTCACTTGCCAAAATAGCAATACCCTTAATTTGGTGTCCCAGCACTGGCTGGCAAAGTATATTAGTGTCCGCCAAAACATATATTTTGTTCTGGGGTGAAATTCAATTGCCAAAATAGCAATACCCTGAATCGGGTGTTCCAGCAGTTGCAGGCCTAGTTTAAATCTGTTCGTAACAGGGTATATTTTGTTCTGGGGTGAAATTCAATTGCCAAAATAGCAATACCCTGAATCTGGTGTGACAGCACTGGCTGGCAAAGTATAATAGTGTCCGCCAAAACAAATATTTTGTTCTGGGGTAAAATTCACTTGTCAAAATAGCAATAACCTGAATCTGGTGTCCCAGCACTGGCTGGCAAAATTTAATAGTGTACGCCAAAACATATATTTTGTTCTGGGGTGAAATTCAATTGACAAAATAGCAATACCCTGAATCTGGTGTCCAAGCACTGGCTGGCAAAGTATATTGGTGTCCGCCAAAACATATATTTTGTTTTGGGGTGACATTCACTTGCCAAAATAGCAATACCCTGAATCTAGTGTCTCAGCACTGGCTGGCAAAATATAATAGTGTCCGCCAAAACAGAAATTTTTTTCTGGGGTAAAATTCACTTGCCAAAATAGCAATACCCTTAATCTGGTGTCCCAGCACTGGCTGGCAAAGTATAATAGTGTCCGCCAAAACATATATTTTGTTCTGGGGTGAAATTCAATTGCTAAAATAGCAATACCCTGAATCTGGTGTTCCAGCAGTTGCAGGCCTAGTTTAAATCTGTTCGTAACAGGGTATATTTTGTTCTGGGGTGAAATTCAATTGCCAAAATAGCAATACCCTGAATCTGGTGTGACAGCACTGGCTGGCAAAGTTTAATAGTGTCCGCCAAAACATATATTTTGTTCTGGGGTGAAATTCAATTGCCAAAATAGCAATACCCTGAATCTGGTGTTCCAGCAGTTGCAGGCCTAGTTTAAATCTCTCCGTAACAGGGTATATTTTGTTCTGGGGTGAAATTCAATTGCCAAAATAGCAATACCCTGAATTTGGTGTTCCAGCACTGTCTGGCAAAGTATAATAGTGTCCGCCAAAACATATATTTTGTTCTGGGGTGAAATTCAATTGCCAAAATAGCAATACCCTGAATCTGGTGTCCCTGCACTTGCTGGCAAAGTGTAATAGTGTCCGACAAACAAATATTTTGTTCTGGGGTTAAATTCAATTACCAAAATAGCAATACCCTGAATCTGGTTTCCCAGCACTGGCTGGCAAAGTATAATAGTGTCCGCCAAAACATATATTTTGTTCTGGGGTGAAATTCAATTGCCAAAGTAGCAATACCCTTAATCTGGTGTCCCAGCACTGGCTGGCAAAGTATAATAGTGACCGCCAAAACATATATTTTGTTCTGGGGTGAAATTCAATTGCCAAAATAGCAATACCCTGATTCTGGTTCTCCCAGCACTGGCTGGCAAAGTATAATAGTGTCCCTCAAAACATATATTTTGTTCTGCGGTGAAATTCAATTGCCAAAATAGCAATAACCTGAATCTGGTGGTCCAGCAGTGGCAGGAAAAGTTTAAATCTGTCAGTAAGAGGGTATATTTTGTTCTGGGGTGAAATTCAATTGCCAAAATAGCAATACCCTAAATCTAGTGTCTCAGCACTGGCTGGCAAAGTATAATAGTGTCCGCCAAAACATATATTTTATTCTGGGGTAAAATTCACTTGCCAAAATAGCAATACCCTGAATATGGTGTCCCAGCACTGGCTGGCAAAGTATATTAGTGTCCGCCAAAACATATATTTTGTTCTGGGGTAAAATTCACTTGCCAAAATAGCAATACCCTTAATCTGGTGTCCCAGCACTGGCTGGCAAATAATAATAGTGTCCGCCAAAACAGATATTTTGTTCTGGGGTGAAATTCAATTGCTAAAATAGCAAAACCCTGAATCTGGTGTTCCAGCAGTTGCAGGCCTAGTTTAAATCTGTTCGTAACAGGGTATATTTTGTTCTGGGATGAAATTTAATTGCCAAAATAGCAATACCCTGAATCTGGTGTGACAGCACTGGCTGGCAAAGTTTAATAGTGTCCGCCAAAACATATATTTTGTTCTGGGGTGAAATTCAATTGCCAATATAGCAATACCCTGAATCTGGTGTCCCTGCACTGGCTGGCAAAGTTTAATAGTGTCCGACAAACAAATATTTTGTTCTGGGGTGAAATTCAATTGCCAAAATAGCAATACCATGAATCTGGTGTCCCAGAACTGGCTGGCAAAGTATAATAGTGTCCACCAAAACATATATTTTGTTCTGGGGTGAAATTCAATTGCTAAAATAGCAATACCCTGAATCTGGTGTCCGAGCACTGGCTGGAAAAGTATAATAGTGTCCGCCAAAACATATATTTTGTTCTGGGTTGAAATTCAATTGCCAAAGTAGCAATACCCTGAATCTGGTGTCCCAGCACTGGCTGGCAAAGTATAATAGTGACCGCCAAAAAATATATTTTGTTCTGGGGTGAAATTCAATTGCAAAAATAGCAATCCCCTTATTCTGGTTCTCCCACCACTGGCTGGCAAAGTATAATAGTGTCCGCCAAAACATATATTTTGTTCTGGGGTAAAATTCACTTGCCAAAATAGCAATACCCTGAATATGGTGTCCCAGCACTGGTTGGCAAAGTATAATAGTGTCCGCCAAAACATATATTTTGTTCTGGTGTGAAATTCAATTGCCAAAATAGCAATACCCTGAATCTGGAGTCTCAGCACTGGTAGGCAAAGTATAATAGTGTCCGCCAAAACATATATTTTGTTCTGGGGTAAAATTCACTTGCCAAAATAGCAATACCCTTAATTTGATGTCCCAGCACTGGCTGGCAAAGTATATTAGTGTCCGCAAAAACATATATTTTGTTCTGGGGTGAAATTCAATTGCCAAAATAGCAATAATCTGAATCGGGTGTTCCAGCAGTTGCAGGCCTAGTTTAAATCTGTTCGTAACAGGGTATATTTTGTTCTGGGGTGAAATTCAATTGCCAAAATAGCAATACCCTGAATCTGGTGTGACAGCACTGGCTGGCAAAGTATAATAGTGTCCGCCAAAACAAATATTTTGTTCTGGGGTAAAATTCACTTGTCAAAATAGCAATAACCTGAATCAGGTGTCCCAGCACTGGCTGGCAAAATTTAATAGTGTACGCCAAAACATATATTTTGTTCTGGGGTGAAATTCAATTGCCAAAATAGCAATACCCTGAATCTGGTGTTCCAGCAGTTGCAGTACTAGTTTAAATCTGTCCGTACCAGGGTATATTTTGTTCTGGGGTGAAATTCCATTGCCAAAATGGCAATACCCTGAATCTGGTGTCCCACCACTAGCTGGCAAAGTATAATAGTGTCCGCCAAAACATATATTTTGTTCTGGGGTGAAATTCAATTACCAAAATAGCAATACCCTGAATCTGGTGTCCCAGCACAGGCTGGCAAAGTATAATAGTGTCCACCAAAACATATATTTTGTTCTGGGGTGAAATTCAATTGCCAAAGTAGCAATACCCTGAATCTGGTGTCTCAGCACTGGCTGGCAAAGTATAATTGTGCCCGTCAAAACATATATTTTGTTCTGGGGTGAAATTCAATTGCCAAAATAGCAATACCCTGAATCTGGTGTCCCAGCACTGGCTGGCAAAGTATATTAGTGTCCGCAAAAACATATATTTTGTTCTGGGGTGAAATTCAATTGCCAAAATAGCAATACCCTGAATCTGGTGTTCCAGCAGTTGCAGTTCTAGTTTAAATCTGTCCGTACCAGGGTATATTTTGTTCTGAGGTGAAATTACATTGCCAAAATGGCAATACCCTGAATCTGGTGTCCCACCACTGGCTGGCAAAGTATAATAGTGTCCGCCAAAACATATATTTTGTTCTGGGGTGAAATTCAATTACCAAAATAGCAATACCCTGAATCTGGTGTCCCAGAACAGGCTGGCAAAGGATAATAGTGTCCACCAAAACATATATTTTGTTCTGGGGTGAAATTCAATTGCTAAAGTAGCAATACCCTGAATCTGGTGTCCCAGCACTGGATGGCAAAGTATAATTGTGCCCGCCAAAACATATATTTTGTTCTGGGGTGAAATTCAATTGCCAAAATAGCAATACCCTAAATCTAGTGTCCCAGCACTGGCTGGCAAAGTATAATAGTGTCCCCCAAAACATATATTTTGTTCTGGGGTAAAATTCACTTGCAAAAATAGCAATACCCTGAATATGGTGTCCCAGCACTGGCTGGCAAAGTATAATAGTGTCCGCCAAAACATATATTTTGTTCTGGGGTAAAATTCACTTGCCAAAATAGCAATACCCTCAATCTGGTGTCCCAGCAATGGCTGGCAAAGTATAATAGTGTCCGCCAAAACAGATATTTTGTTCTGGGGTGAAATTCAATTGCTAAAATAGCAAAACCCTGAATCTGGTGTTCCAGCAGTTGCAGGCCTAGTTTAAATCTGTTCGTAACAGGGTATATTTTGTTCTGGGGTGAAATTCAATTGCCAAAATAGCAATACCCTGAATCTGGTGTCCCAGCACTGGCTGGCAAAGTATAATTGTGCCCGCCAAAACATATATTTTGTTCTGGGGTGAAATTCAATTGCCAAAATAGCAATACCCTGAATCTGGTGTCCCAGCACTGGCTGGCAAAGTATATTAGTGTCCGCAAAAACATATATTTTGTTCTGGGGTGAAATTCAATTGCCAAAATAGCAATACCCTGAATCTGGTGTTCCAGCAGTTGCAGTACTAGTTTAAATCTGTCCGTACCAGGGTATATTTTGTTCTGGGGTGAAATTCCATTGCCAAAATGGCAATACCCTGAATCTGGTGTCCCACCACTGGCTGGCAAAGTATAATAGTGTCCGCCAAAACATATATTTTGTTCTGGGGTGAAATTCAATTACCAAAATAGCAATACCCTGAATCTGGTGTCCCAGAACAGGCTGGCAAAGGATAATAGTGTCCACCAAAACATATATTTTGTTCTGGGGTGAAATTCAATTGCTAAAGTAGCAATACCCTGAATCTGGTGTCCCAGCACTGGCTGGCAAAGTATAATTGTGCCCGCCAAAACATATATTTTGTTCTGGGGTGAAATTCAATTGCTAAAATAGCAATACCCTGAATCTGGTGTTCCAGCAGTTGCAGGCCTAGTTTAAATCTGTCCGTAACAGGGTATATTTTGTTCTGGGTAGACATTGAATTGCCAAAATAGCAATACCCTGAATCTGGTATCCCAGCACTGGCTGGCAAAGTATAATAGTGTCCGCCAAAACATATATTTTGTTCTGGGGTAAAATTCAATTGCTAAAATAGCAATAACCTGAATCTGGTGTCCCAGCACTGGCTGGCAAAGTATAATAGTGTCCGCCAAAACATATATTTTGTTCTGGGGTAAAATTCAATTGCTAAAATAGCAATAACCTGAATCTGGTGTCCCAGCACTGGCTGGCAAAGTATAATAGTGTCCGCCAAAACATATATTTTGTTCTGGGGTGAAATTCAAATGCCAAAATAGCAATACCCTGATTCTAGTGTCCCAGCACTGGCTGGAAAAGTATAATGGTGTCCGCCAAAACATATATTTTGTTCTGGGGTTAAATTCCATTGCCAAAATAGCAATACCCTTAATCTGGTGTCCCAGCACTGGCTGGCAAAGTATAATAGTGTCCGCCAAAATATATATTTTGTTCTGGGGTGAAATTCAATTGCCAAAATAGCAATAACCTGAATCTGGTGGTCCAGCAGTGGCAGGAAAAGTTTAAATCTGTAAGTAAGAGGGTATATTTTGTTCTTGGGTGAAATTCAATTGCCAAAATAGCAATACCCTAAATCTAGTGTCCCAGCACTGGCTGGCAAAGTATAATAGTGTCCCCAAAACATATATTTTGTTCTGGGGTAAAATTCACTTGCAAAAATAGCAATACCCTGAATATGGTGTCCCAGCACTGGCTGGCAAAGTATAATAGTGTCCGCCAAAACATATATTTTGTTCTGGGGTAAAATTCACTTGCCAAAATAGCAATACCCTTAATCTGGTGTCCCAGCAATGGCTGGCAAAGTATAATTGTGTCCGCCAAAACAGATATTTTGTTCTGGGGTGAAATTCAATTGCTAAAATAGCAAAATCCTGAATCTGGTGTTCCAGCAGTTGCAGGCCTAGTTTAAATCTGTTCGTATCAGGGTATATTTTGTTCTGGGGTGAAATTCAATTGCCAAAATAGCAATACCCTGAATCTGGTGTGACAGCACTGGCTGGCAAAGTTTAATAGTGTCCGCCAAAACATATATTTTGTTCTGGGGGAAATTCAATTGCCAAAATAGCAATACCCTGAATCTGGTGTCCCTGCACTGGCTGGCAAAGTTTAATAGTGTCCGACAAACAAATATTTTGTTCTGGGGTGAAATTCAATTGCCAAAATAGCAATACCATGAATCTGGTGTCCCAGCACTGGCTGGCAAAGTATAATAGTGTCCACCAAAACATATATTTTGTTCTGGGGTGAAATTCAATTGCTAAAATAGCAAAACCCTGAATCTGGTGTCCCAGCACTGGCTGGAAAAGTATAATAGTGTCCGCCAAAACATATATTTTGTTCTGGGGTGAAATTCAATTGTTAAAGTAGCAATACCCTGAATCTGGTGTCCCAGCATTGGCTGGCAAAGTATAATAGTGACCGCCAAAAAATATATTTTGTTCTGGGGTAAAATTCACTTGCCAAAATAGCAATACCTTGAATATGGTGTCCCAGCACTGGTTGGCAAAGTATAATAGTGTCCGCCAAAACATATATTTTGTTCTGGTGTGTAATTCAATTGCCAAAATAGCAATACCCTGAATCTGGAGTCTCGGTACTGGCTGGCAAAGTATAATAGTGTCCGCCAAAACATATATTTTGTTCGGGGGTAAAATTCACTTGCCAAAATAGCAATACCCTTAATTTGGTGTCCCAGCACTGGCTGGAAAAGTATATTAGTGTCCGCCAAAACATATATTTTGTTCTGGGGTGAAATTCAATTGCTAAAATAGCAATACCCTGAATCTGGTGTTCCAGCAGTTGCAGGCCTAGTTTAAATCTGTTCGTAACAGGGTATATTTTGTTCTAGGGTGAAATTCAATTGCCAAAATAGCAATACCCTGAATCTGGTGTGACAGCACTGGCTGGCAAAGTATAATAGTGTCCGCCAAAACATATATTTTGTTCTGGGGTAAAATTCACTTGTCAAAATAGCAATACCCTGAATATGGTGTCCCAGCACTGGGTGGCAAAATTTAATAGTGTCCGCCAAAACATATATTTTGTTCTGGGGTGAAATTCAATTGCCAAAATAGCAATACCCTGAATCTGGTGTCCAAGCACTGGCTGGCAAAGTATAATGGTGTCCGCCAAAACATATATTTTGTTTTGGGGTGACATTCACTTGCCAAAATAGCAATACCCTGAATCTGGTGTCTCAGCACTGGCTGGCAAAATATAATAGTGTCAGCCAAAACATATATTTTGTTCTGGGGTAAAATTCACTTGCCAAAATAGCAATACCCTTAATCTGGTGTCCCAGAACTGGCTGGCAAAGTATAATAGTGTCCGCCAAAACATATATTTTGTTCTGGGGTGAAATTCAATTGCTAAAATAGCAATACCCTGAATCTGGTGTTCCAGCAGTTGCAGGCCTAGTTTAAATCTGTTCGTAACAGGATATATTTTGTTCTGGGATGAAATTCAATTGCCAAAATAGCAATACCCTGAATCTGGTGTGACAGCACTGGCTGGCAAAGTTTAATAGTGTCCGCCAAAACATATATTTTGTTCTGGGGTGAAATTCAATTGCCAAAATAGCAATACCCTGAATCTGGTGTCCGAGCACTGGCTGGAAAAGTATAATAGTGTCTGCCAAAACATATATTTTGTTCTGCGGTGAAATTCAATTACCAAAATAGCAATACTCTGAATCTGGTGTCCCAGCACTGGCTGGCAAAGTATAATAGTGTCCGACAAAACAAATATTTTGTTCTGGGGTGAAATTCAATTGCCAAAATAGCAATACCCTGAATCTGGTGTTCCAGCAGCTGGCTTGCCTAGTTTAAATCTGTTCGTAACAGGGTATATTTTGTTCTGGGGTGAAATTCAATTGCCAAAGTAGCAATACCCTGAATCTGGTGTCCCAGCACTGGCTGGCAAAGTATAATAGTGACCGCCAAAAAATATATTTTGTTCTGGGGTAAAATTCACTTGCCAAAATAGCAATACCCTGAATATGGTGTCCCAGCACTGGCTGGCAAAGTATAATAGTGACCGCCAAAACATAGATTTTGTTCTGGGGTGAAATTCAATTGCCAAAATAGCAATACCCTGAATCTGGTGTCCCAGCACTGGCTGGCAAAGTATAATAGTGTCCGCCAAAACATATATTTTGTTCTGGTGTGAAATTCAATTGCCAAAATAGCAATACCCTGAATCTGGAGTCTCAGCACTGGTAGGCAAAGTATAATAGTGTCCGCCAAAACATATATTTTGTTCTGGGGTAAAATTCACTTGCCAAAATAGCAATACCCTTAATTTGGTGTCCCAGCACTGGCTGGCAAAGTATATTAGTGTCCGCCAAAACATATATTTTGTTCTGGGGTGAAATTCAATTGCCAAAATAGCAATACCCTGAATCGGGTGTTCCAGCAGTTGCAGGCCTAGTTTAAATCTGTTCGTAACAGGGTATATTTTGTTCTGGGGTGAAATTCAATTGCCAAAATAGCAATACCCTGAATCTGGTGTGACAGCACTGGCTGGCAAAGTATAATAGTGTCCGCCAAAACAAATATTTTGTTCTGGGGTAAAATTCACTTGTCAAAATAGCAATAACCTGAATCTGGTGTCCCAGCACTGGCTGGCAAAATTTAATAGTGTACGCCAAAACATATATTTTGTTCTGGGGTGAAATTCAATTGACAAAATAGCAATACCCTGAATCTGGTGTCCAAGCACTGGCTGGCAAAGTATATTGGTGTCCGCCAAAACATATATTTTGTTTTGGGGTGACATTCACTTGCCAAAATAGCAATACCCTGAATCTAGTGTCTCAGCACTGGCTGGCAAAATATAATAGTGTCCGCCAAAACAGAAATTTTTTCTGGGGTAAAATTCACTTGCCAAAATAGCAATACCCTTAATCTGGTGTCCCAGCACTGGCTGGCAAAGTATAATAGTGTCCGCCAAAACATATATTTTGTTCTGGGGTGAAATTCAATTGCTAAAATAGCAATACCCTGAATCTGGTGTTCCAGCAGTTGCAGGCCTAGTTTAAATCTGTTCGTAACAGGGTATATTTTGTTCTGGGGTGAAATTCAATTGCCAAAATAGCAATACCCTGAATCTGGTGTGACAGCACTGGCTGGCAAAGTTTAATAGTGTCCGCCAAAACATATATTTTGTTCTGGGGTGAAATTCAATTGCCAAAATAGCAATACCCTGAATCTGGTGTTCCAGCAGTTGCAGGCCTAGTTTAAATCTCTCCGTAACAGGGTATATTTTGTTCTGGGGTGAAATTCAATTGCCAAAATAGCAATACCCTGAATTTGGTGTTCCAGCACTGTCTGGCAAAGTATAATAGTGTCCGCCAAAACATATATTTTGTTCTGGGGTGAAATTCAATTGCCAAAATAGCAATACCCTGAATCTGGTGTCCCTGCACTTGCTGGCAAAGTGTAATAGTGTCCGACAAACAAATATTTTGTTCTGGGGTTAAATTCAATTACCAAAATAGCAATACCCTGAATCTGGTTTCCCAGCACTGGCTGGCAAAGTATAATAGTGTCCGCCAAAACATATATTTTGTTCTGGGGTGAAATTCAATTGCCAAAGTAGCAATACCCTTAATCTGGTGTCCCAGCACTGGCTGGCAAAGTATAATAGTGACCGCCAAAACATATATTTTGTTCTGGGGTGAAATTCAATTGCCAAAATAGCAATACCCTGATTCTGGTTCTCCCAGCACTGGCTGGCAAAGTATAATAGTGTCCCTCAAAACATATATTTTGTTCTGCGGTGAAATTCAATTGCCAAAATAGCAATAACCTGAATCTGGTGGTCCAGCAGTGGCAGGAAAAGTTTAAATCTGTCAGTAAGAGGGTATATTTTGTTCTGGGGTGAAATTCAATTGCCAAAATAGCAATACCCTAAATCTAGTGTCTCAGCACTGGCTGGCAAAGTATAATAGTGTCCGCCAAAACATATATTTTATTCTGGGGTAAAATTCACTTGCCAAAATAGCAATACCCTGAATATGGTGTCCCAGCACTGGCTGGCAAAGTATATTAGTGTCCGCCAAAACATATATTTTGTTCTGGGGTAAAATTCACTTGCCAAAATAGCAATACCCTTAATCTGGTGTCCCAGCACTGGCTGGCAAATAATAATAGTGTCCGCCAAAACAGATATTTTGTTCTGGGGTGAAATTCAATTGCTAAAATAGCAAAACCCTGAATCTGGTGTTCCAGCAGTTGCAGGCCTAGTTTAAATCTGTTCGTAACAGGGTATATTTTGTTCTGGGATGAAATTTAATTGCCAAAATAGCAATACCCTGAATCTGGTGTGACAGCACTGGCTGGCAAAGTTTAATAGTGTCCGCCAAAACATATATTTTGTTCTGGGGTGAAATTCAATTGCCAATATAGCAATACCCTGAATCTGGTGTCCCTGCACTGGCTGGCAAAGTTTAATAGTGTCCGACAAACAAATATTTTGTTCTGGGGTGAAATTCAATTGCCAAAATAGCAATACCATGAATCTGGTGTCCCAGAACTGGCTGGCAAAGTATAATAGTGTCCACCAAAACATATATTTTGTTCTGGGGTGAAATTCAATTGCTAAAATAGCAATACCCTGAATCTGGTGTCCCAGCACTGGCTGGAAAAGTATAATAGTGTCCGCCAAAACATATATTTTGTTCTGGGTTGAAATTCAATTGCCAAAGTAGCAATACCCTGAATCTGGTGTCCCAGCACTGGCTGGCAAAGTATAATAGTGACCGCCAAAAATATATTTTGTTCTGGGGTGAAATTCAATTGCAAAAATAGCAATCCCCTTATTCTGGTTCTCCCACCACTGGCTGGCAAAGTATAATAGTGTCCGCCAAAACATATATTTTGTTCTGGGGTAAAATTCACTTGCCAAAATAGCAATACCCTGAATATGGTGTCCCAGCACTGGTTGGCAAAGTATAATAGTGTCCGCCAAAACATATATTTTGTTCTGGTGTGAAATTCAATTGCCAAAATAGCAATACCCTGAATCTGGAGTCTCAGCACTGGTAGGCAAAGTATAATAGTGTCCGCCAAAACATATATTTTGTTCTGGGGTAAAATTCACTTGCCAAAATAGCAATACCCTTAATTTGATGTCCCAGCACTGGCTGGCAAAGTATATTAGTGTCCACTAAAAAACATATATTTTGTTCTGGGGTGAAATTCAATTGCCAAAATAGCAATAATCTGAATCGGGTGTTCCAGCAGTTGCAGGCCTAGTTTAAATCTGTTCGTAACAGGGTATATTTTGTTCTGGGGTGAAATTCAATTGCCAAAATAGCAATACCCTGAATCTGGTGTGACAGCACTGGCTGGCAAAGTATAATAGTGTCCGCCAAAACAAATATTTTGTTCTGGGGTAAAATTCACTTGTCAAAATAGCAATAACCTGAATCTGGTGTCCCAGCACTGGCTGGCAAAATTTAATAGTGTACGCCAAAACATATATTTTGTTCTGGGGTGAAATTCAATTGCCAAAATAGCAATACCCTGAATCTGGTGTTCCAGCAGTTGCAGTACTAGTTTAAATCTGTCCGTACCAGGGTATATTTTGTTCTGGGGTGAAATTCCATTGCCAAAATGGCAATACCCTGAATCTGGTGTCCCACCACTAGCTGGCAAAGTATAATAGTGTCCGCCAAAACATATATTTTGTTCTGGGGTGAAATTCAATTACCAAAATAGCAATACCCTGAATCTGGTGTCCCAGCACAGGCTGGCAAAGTATAATAGTGTCCACCAAAACATATATTTTGTTCTGGGGTGAAATTCAATTGCCAAAGTAGCAATACCCTGAATCTGGTGTCTCAGCACTGGCTGGCAAAGTATAATTGTGCCCGTCAAAACATATATTTTGTTCTGGGGTGAAATTCAATTGCCAAAATAGCAATACCCTGAATCTGGTGTCCCAGCACTGGCTGGCAAAGTATATTAGTGTCCGCAAAAACATATATTTTGTTCTGGGGTGAAATTCAATTGCCAAAATAGCAATACCCTGAATCTGGTGTTCCAGCAGTTGCAGTTCTAGTTTAAATCTGTCCGTACCAGGGTATATTTTGTTCTGAGGTGAAATTACATTGCCAAAATGGCAATACCCTGAATCTGGTGTCCCACCACTGGCTGGCAAAGTATAATAGTGTCCGCCAAAACATATATTTTGTTCTGGGGTGAAATTCAATTACCAAAATAGCAATACCCTGAATCTGGTGTCCCAGAACAGGCTGGCAAAGGATAATAGTGTCCACCAAAACATATATTTTGTTCTGGGGTGAAATTCAATTGCTAAAGTAGCAATACCCTGAATCTGGTGTCCCAGCACTGGATGGCAAAGTATAATTGTGCCCGCCAAAACATATATTTTGTTCTGGGGTGAAATTCAATTGCCAAAATAGCAATACCCTGAATCTGGTGTTCCAGCAGTTGCAGGCCTAGTTTAAATCTGTCCGTAACAGGGTATATTTTGTTCTGGGGTGACATTGAATTGCCAAAATAGCAATACCCTGAATCTGGTGTCCCAGCACTGGCTGGCAAAGTATAATAGTGTCCGCCAAAACATATATTTTGTTCTGGGGTAAAATTCAATTGCTAAAATAGCAATAACCTGAATCTGGTGTCCCAGCACTGGCTGGCAAAGTATAATAGTGTCCGCCAAAACATATATTTTGTTCTGGGGTGAAATTCAAATGCCAAAATAGCAATACCCTGATTCTGGTGTCCCAGCACTGGCTGGAAAAGTATAATGGTGTCCGCCAAAACATATATTTTGTTCTGGGGTTAAATTCCATTGCCAAAATAGCAATACCCTTAATCTGGTGTCCCAGCACTGGCTGGCAAAGTATAATAGTGTCCGCCAAAATATATATTTCGTTCTGGGGTGAAATTCAATTGCCAAAATAGCAATAACCTGAATCTGGTGGTCCAGCAGTGGCAGGAAAAGTTTAAATCTGTAAGTAAGACGGTATATTTTGTTCTTGGGTGAAATTCAATTGCCAAAATAGCAATACCCTAAATCTAGTGTCCCAGCACTGGCTGGCAAAGTATAATAGTGTCCCCCAAAACATATATTTTGTTCTGGGGTAAAATTCACTTGCAAAAATAGCAATACCCTGAATATGGTGTCCCAGCACTGGCTGGCAAAGTATAATAGTGTCCGCCAAAACATATATTTTGTTCTGGGGTAAAATTCACTTGCCAAAATAGCAATACCCTCAATCTGGTGTCCCAGCAATGGCTGGCAAAGTATAATAGTGTCCGCCAAAACAGATATTTTGTTCTGGGGTGAAATTCAATTGCTAAAATAGCAAAACCCTGAATCTGGTGTTCCAGCAGTTGCAGGCCTAGTTTAAATCTGTTCGTAACAGGGTATATTTTGTTCTGGGGTGAAATTCAATTGCCAAAATAGCAATACCCTGAATCTGGTGTCCCAGCACTGGCTGGCAAAGTATAATTGTGCCCGCCAAAACATATATTTTGTTCTGGGGTGAAATTCAATTGCCAAAATAGCAATACCCTGAATCTGGTGTCCCAGCACTGGCTGGCAAAGTATATTAGTGTCCGCAAAAACATATATTTTGTTCTGGGGTGAAATTCAATTGCCAAAATAGCAATACCCTGAATCTGGTGTTCCAGCAGTTGCAGTACTAGTTTAAATCTGTCCGTACCAGGGTATATTTTGTTCTGGGGTGAAATTCCATTGCCAAAATGGCAATACCCTGAATCTGGTGTCCCACCACTGGCTGGCAAAGTATAATAGTGTCCGCCAAAACATATATTTTGTTCTGGGGTGAAATTCAATTACCAAAATAGCAATACCCTGAATCTGGTGTCCCAGAACAGGCTGGCAAAGGATAATAGTGTCCACCAAAACATATATTTTGTTCTGGGGTGAAATTCAATTGCTAAAGTAGCAATACCCTGAATCTGGTGTCCCAGCACTGGCTGGCAAAGTATAATTGTGCCCGCCAAAACATATATTTTGTTCTGGGGTGAAATTCAATTGCCAAAATAGCAATACCCTGAATCTGGTGTTCCAGCAGTTGCAGGCCTAGTTTAAATCTGTCCGTAACAGGGTATATTTTGTTCTGGGGTAGACATTGAATTGCCAAAATAGCAATACCCTGAATCTGGTGTCCCAGCACTGGCTGGCAAAGTATAATAGTGTCCGCCAAAACATATATTTTGTTCTGGGGTAAAATTCAATTGCTAAAATAGCAATAACCTGAATCTGGTGTCCCAGCACTGGCTGGCAAAGTATAATAGTGTCCGCCAAAACATATATTTTGTTCTGGGGTGAAATTCAAATGCCAAAATAGCAATACCCTGATTCTGGTGTCCCAGCACTGGCTGGAAAAGTATAATGGTGTCCGCCAAAACATATATTTTGTTCTGGGGTTAAATTCCATTGCCAAAATAGCAATACCCTTAATCTGGTGTCCCAGCACTGGCTGGCAAAGTATAATAGTGTCCGCCAAAATATATATTTCGTTCTGGGGTGAAATTCAATTGCCAAAATAGCAATAACCTGAATCTGGTGGTCCAGCAGTGGCAGGAAAAGTTTAAATCTGTAAGTAAGAGGGTATATTTTGTTCTTGGGTGAAATTCAATTGCCAAAATAGCAATACCCTAAATCTAGTGTCCCAGCACTGGCTGGCAAAGTATAATAGTGTCCCCCAAAACATATATTTTGTTCTGGGGTAAAATTCACTTGCAAAAATAGCAATACCCTGAATATGGTGTCCCAGCACTGGCTGGCAAAGTATAATAGTGTCCGCCAAAACATATATTTTGTTCTGGGGTAAAATTCACTTGCCAAAATAGCAATACCCTTAATCCGGTGTCCCAGCAATGGCTGGCAAAGTATAATAGTGTCCGCCAAAACAGATATTTTGTTCTGGGGTGAAATTCAATTGCTAAAATAGCAAAACCCTGAATCTGGTGTTCCAGCAGTTGCAGGCCTAGTTTAAATCTGTTCGTAACAGGGTATATTTTGTTCTGGGGTGAAATTCAATTGCCAAAATAGCAATACCCTGAATCTGGTGTCCCAGCACTGGCTGGCAAAGTATAATTGTGCCCGCCAAAACATATATTTTGTTCTGGGGTGAAATTCAATTGCCAAAATAGCAATACCCTGAATCTGGTGTCCCAGCACTGGCTGGCAAAGTATATTAGTGTCCGCAAAAACATATATTTTGTTCTGGGGTGAAATTCAATTGCCAAAATAGCAATACCCTGAATCTGGTGTTCCAGCAGTTGCAGTACTAGTTTAAATCTGTCCGTACCAGGGTATATTTTGTTCTGGGGTGAAATTCCATTGCCAAAATGGCAATACCCTGAATCTGGTGTCCCACCACTGGCTGGCAAAGTATAATAGTGTCCGCCAAAACATATATTTTGTTCTGGGGTGAAATTCAATTACCAAAATAGCAATACCCTGAATCTGGTGTCCCAGAACAGGCTGGCAAAGGATAATAGTGTCCACCAAAACATATATTTTGTTCTGGGGTGAAATTCAATTGCTAAAGTAGCAATACCCTGAATCTGGTGTCCCAGCACTGGCTGGCAAAGTATAATTGTGCACGCCAAAACATATATTTTGTTCTGGGGTGAAATTCAATTGCCAAAATAGCAATACCCTGAATCTGGTGTTCCAGCAGTTGCAGGCCTAGTTTAAATCTGTCCGTAACAGGGTATATTTTGTTCTGGGGTGACATTGAATTGCCAAAATAGCAATACCCTGAATCTGGTGTCCCAGCACTGGCTGGCAAAGTATAATAGTGTCCGCCAAAACATATATTTTGTTCTGGGGTAAAATTCAATTGCTAAAATAGCAATAACCTGAATCTGGTGTCCCAGCACTGGCTGGCAAAGTATAATAGTGTCCGCCAAAACATATATTTTGTTCTGGGGTGAAATTCAAATGCCAAAATAGCAATACCCTGATTCTAGTGTCCCAGCACTGGCTGGAAAAGTATAATGGTGTCCGCCAAAACATATATTTTGTTCTGGGGTTAAATTCCATTGCCAAAATAGCAATACCCTTAATCTGGTGTCCCAGCACTGGCTGGCAAAGTATAATAGTGTCCGCCAAAATATATATTTTGTTCTGGGGTGAAATTCAATTGCCAAAATAGCAATAACCTGAATCTGGTGGTCCAGCAGTGGCAGGAAAAGTTTAAATCTGTAAGTAAGAGGGTATATTTTGTTCTTGGGTGAAATTCAATTGCCAAAATAGCAATACCCTAAATCTAGTGTCCCAGCACTGGCTGGCAAAGTATAATAGTGTCCCCCAAAACATATATTTTGTTCTGGGGTAAAATTCACTTGCAAAAATAGCAATACCCTGAATATGGTGTCCCAGCACTGGCTGGCAAAGTATAATAGTGTCCGCCAAAACATATATTTTGTTCTGGGGTAAAATTCACTTGCCAAAATAGCAATACCCTTAATCTGGTGTCCCAGCAATGGCTGGCAAAGTATAATTGTGTCCGCCAAAACAGATATTTTGTTCTGGGGTGAAATTCAATTGCTAAAATAGCAAAATCCTGAATCTGGTGTTCCAGCAGTTGCAGGCCTAGTTTAAATCTGTTCGTATCAGGGTATATTTTGTTCTGGGGTGAAATTCAATTGCCAAAATAGCAATACCCTGAATCTGGTGTGACAGCACTGGCTGGCAAAGTTTAATAGTGTCCGCCAAAACATATATTTTGTTCTGGGGGAAATTCAATTGCCAAAATAGCAATACCCTGAATCTGGTGTCCCTGCACTGGCTGGCAAAGTTTAATAGTGTCCGACAAACAAATATTTTGTTCTGGGGTGAAATTCAATTGCCAAAATAGCAATACCATGAATCTGGTGTCCCAGCACTGGCTGGCAAAGTATAATAGTGTCCACCAAAACATATATTTTGTTCTGGGGTGAAATTCAATTGCTAAAATAGCAAAACCCTGAATCTGGTGTCCCAGCACTGGCTGGAAAAGTATAATAGTGTCCGCCAAAACATATATTTTGTTCTGGGGTGAAATTCAATTGTTAAAGTAGCAATACCCTGAATCTGGTGTCCCAGCATTGGCTGGCAAAGTATAATAGTGACCGCCAAAAATATATTTTGTTCTGGGGTAAAATTCACTTGCCAAAATAGCAATACCCTGAATATGGTGTCCCAGCACTGGTTGGCAAAGTATAATAGTGTCCGCCAAAACATATATTTTGTTCTGGTGTGTAATTCAATTGCCAAAATAGCAATACCCTGAATCTGGAGTCTCGGTACTGGCTGGCAAAGTATAATAGTGTCCGCCAAAACATATATTTTGTTCTGGGTAAAATTCACTTGCCAAAATAGCAATACCCTTAATTTGGTGTCCCAGCACTGGCTGGCAAAAGTATATTAGTGTCCGCCAAAACATATATTTTGTTCTGGGGTGAAATTCAATTGCTAAAATAGCAATACCCTGAATCTGGTGTTCCAGCAGTTGCAGGCCTAGTTTAAATGCTGTTCGTAACAGGGTATATTTTGTTCTAGGGTGAAATTCAATTGCCAAAATAGCAATACCCTGAATCTGGTGTGACAGCACTGGCTGGCAAAGTATAATAGTGTCCGCCAAAACAAATATTTTGTTCTGGGGTAAAATTCACTTGTCAAAATAGCAATACCCTGAATATGGTGTCCCAGCACTGGGTGGCAAAATTTAATAGTGTCCGCCAAAACATATATTTTGTTCTGGGGTGAAATTCAATTGCCAAAATAGCAATACCCTGAATCTGGTGTCCAAGCACTGGCTGGCAAAGTATAATGGTGTCCGCCAAAACATATATTTTGTTTTGGGGTGACATTCACTTGCCAAAATAGCAATACCCTGAATCTGGTGTCTCAGCACTGGCTGGCAAAATATAATAGTGTCAGCCAAAACATATATTTTGTTCTGGGGTAAAATTCACTTGCCAAAATAGCAATACCCTTAATCTGGTGTCCCAGAACTGGCTGGCAAAGTATAATAGTGTCCGCCAAAACATATATTTTGTTCTGGGGTGAAATTCAATTGCTAAAATAGCAATACCCTGAATCTGGTGTTCCAGCAGTTGCAGGCCTAGTTTAAATCTGTTCGTAACAGGATATATTTTGTTCTGGGATGAAATTCAATTGCCAAAATAGCAATACCCTGAATCTGGTGTGACAGCACTGGCTGGCAAAGTTTAATAGTGTCCGCCAAAACATATATTTTGTTCTGGGGTGAAATTCAATTGCCAAAATAGCAATACCCTGAATCTGGTGTCCGAGCACTGGCTGGAAAAGTATAATAGTGTCTGCCAAAACATATATTTTTTTCTGCGGTAAAATTCAATTACCAAAATAGCAATACTCTGAATCTGGTGTCCCAGCACTGGCTGGCAAAGTATAATAGTGTCCGACAAAACAAATATTTTGTTCTGGGGTGAAATTCAATTGCCAAAATAGCAATACCCTGAATCTGGTGTTCCAGCAGCTGCTTGCCTAGTTTAAATCTGTTCGTAACAGGGTATATTTTGTTCTGGGGTGAAATTCAATTGCCAAAGTAGCAATACCCTGAATCTGGTGTCCCAGCACTGGCTGGCAAAGTATAATAGTGACCGCCAAAAAATATATTTTGTTCTGGGGTAAAATTCACTTGCCAAAATAGCAATACCCTGAATATGGTGTCCCAGCACTGGCTGGCAAAGTATAATAGTGACCGCCAAAACATAGATTTTGTTCTGGGGTGAAATTCAATTGCCAAAATAGCAATACCCTGAATCTGGTGTCCCAGCACTGGCTGGCAAAGTATAATAGTGTCCGACAAAACATATATTTTGTTCTGGGGTGAAATTCAATTGCCAAAATAGCAATACCCTGAATCTGGTGTCCAGCAGTTGCAGGCCTAGTTTAAATCTCTCCGTAACAGGGTATATTTTGTTCTGGGGTGAAATTCAATTGCCAAAATAGCAATACCCTGACTTTGGTGTTCCAGCACTGGCTGGCAAAGTATAATAGTGTCCGCCAAAACATATATTTTGTTCTGGGGTGAAATTTAATTACCAAAATAGCAATACCCTGAAGCTGGTGTCGCAGCACTGGCTGGCAAAGTGTAATAGTGTCCGACAAACAAATATTTTGTTCTGGGGTGAAATTCAATTGCCAAAATAGCAATACCATGAATCTGGTGTCCCAGCACTGGCTGGCAAAGTATAATAGTGTCCGTCAAAACATATATTTTGTTCTGCGGTGAAATTCAATTGCCAAAATAGCAATACCCTGAATCTGGTGTTCCAGCAGTTGCTTGCCTAGTTTAAATCTGTTCGTAACAGGGTATATTTTGTTCTGGGGTAAAATTCACTTGCCAAAATAGCAATACCCTGAATATGGTGTCCCAGCACTGGCTGGCAAAGTATAATAGTGACCGCCAAAACATATATTTTGTTCTGGGGTGAAATTCAATTGCAAAAATAGCAATACCTTGAATCTGGTGTCCCAGCACTGGCTGGCAAAGTATAATAGTGTCCGACAAAAGATATATTTTGTTCTGGGGTGAAATTCAATTGCCAAAATAGCAATACCCTGAATCTGGTGTCCAGCAGTTGCAGGCCTAGTTTAAATCTCTCCGTAACAGGGTATATTTTGTTCTGGGGTGAAATTCAATTGCCAAAATAGCAATACCCTGACTTTGGTGTTCCAGCACTGGCTGGCAAAGTATAATAGTGTCCGCCAAAACATATATTTTGTTCTGGGGTGAAATTTAATTACCAAAATAGCAATACCATAAAGCTGGTGTCGCAGCACTGGCTGGCAAAGTGTAATAGTGTCCGACAAACAAATATTTTGTTCTGGGGTGAAATTCAATTGCCAAAATAGCAATACCATGAATCTGGTGTCCCAGCACTGGCTGGCAAAGTATAATAGTGTCCGTCAAAACATATATTTTGTTCTGCGGTGAAATTCAATTGCCAAAATAGCAATACCCTGAATCTGGTGTTCCAGCAGTTGCTTGCCTAGTTTAAATCTGTTCGTAACAGGGTATATTTTGTTCTGGGGTGAAATTCAATTGCCAAAGTAGCAATACCCTGAATCTGGTGTCCCAGC
>JAKVIS010002100.1:0-25735 GCA_033119425.1 Bufotes viridis
TTACCAGTTCCCTTCATTTTCATCGATGTGCTCACAACGTATCGCAGCTCCGCTTCCAAATTATTGAGGAGGTTACATTACCCAGACGGGGAGGAAATAGATTACAAATGCTGAGATTGCGGGAGAGCTTTGGGATACATACTTTGCAGACATTGGAGCCAAAAGGTCTCAATAGAGAGTATCAATTGAATGCTGCACTGTGAACGAGAATAGGACTATCAATTCCTTTTTTTAAATAATTATTTTTTCCTTTTTTTCCCATTTTTTTTCCTTTGTCTTTTTTCTTTTCTTTCTGTCCTTTTCTTATAGACACAGAAGATCTGATCCCTGTGCATAATTATCGCGTTGTGAGCTTAGATTTCTTCATATATCAAAATTTTTGTAATGTTATGACCTTCTGTGATTGCTGCTATATTGTTGTTATGTTACTATGGTGACCTGCCACCGGAAGTGACGGAGGTCGCAGCAGTCTATTTAAATCTGTCTTTTCACTTGCCGGTTTGTACACTTGAGAAAGGCTCACAGAGCCGAAACACGTGTAGTGTTTTACCTCCTCTTATGGCGAATAAAAGAGAATCTTGAAGAATCATCGCTTTGAGTGCCGATCCTTTAACCCCCTCAGTCCCCCTAGCTTAAACACCCTTAATGACCAGACCACTTTTTACAATTCCGCACTACACTACTTTCACCGTTTATTGCTCCGTCATACAACTTACCACCCAAATGAATTTTACCTCCTTTTCTTCTCACTAATAGAGCTTTCATTTGGTGGTATTTCATTGCTGCTGACATTTTTACTTTTTTTGCTATTAATCAAAAAATGACCGAAATTTTTGCAAAAAAGGACATTTTTCACTTTCTGTTGTAATTTTTTTTAAAAAAACTACATTTCTATATAAATTTTGCACAAAATTTATTGTTCTACATGTCTTTCATAAAAAAAAATCCAATAAGTGTATATTTATTGGTTTGGGTAAAAGTTATAGCGTTTACAAACTATGGTGCAAAAAAGTGAATTTCCTCATTTTGAAGCAGCTCTGACTTTCTGAGCGCCTGTCATGTTTCTTCAGGTGCTAGAATGTCAGGATAGTATAAATACCCCCCAAATGATACCATTTTAGAAAGAAGACACCCCAAAGTATTCGCGGAGGGGCATGGTGAGTTCATGTATGATTTCTTTTTTTTTTTACAAGTTAGCGGAAAATGACACTTTCTGAGGAAAAAAATAAAAATAATACAGTTTCCATTTCTGCTAACTTCTGGCAAAAAAAAAAAAAATCTCCCACGGACTCACTATGCCCCTCAGTGAATACCTCGGGGTGTCTACTTTCGGAAATGGGGTCATGTGTGGGGTGTGTTTACTGTTCTGGCATTTTGGGCGGGGCTAAATGGTGAGCAGCCATGTAAAGCTAAGGTACTTTTGAGTTTGGGCCCTTGCATCTAGGCTGCAAAAAGTGTCACTCATGTGGTATCGCCGTACTCAGGAGAAGTAGGGCAATGTGTTTTGGGGTGTATTTTTACATATAACCATGTTGGGTGAGAGAAATATCTCTGTAAACTGACAACTTTGTATAAAAAAATTTAAAAAGTTGTCGTTTACAGAGATATTTCTCACACAGAGTATGGTTATATGTAAAAATACACCCCAAAACACATTGCCCTACTTGTCCTGAGTACGGCGATACCACATGAGTGACACTTTTTTGCAGCCAAAATGCGCAAAGGGGCCCAAATTCCCATGAGTACCTTTAGGATTTCACAGGGCATATTTATGCATTTCGATTCCAAACTCCTTCTCACGCTTTAGGGGCCCCTAAAATGCCAGGGCAGTATAAATACCCCACATGTGACCCCATTTTAGAAAGAAGACACCCCAAGGTATTCCGTGAGGGGTATGGTGAGTTCATGTAAAATTTTATTTTTTGTCACAAGTTAGTGAAATATGAGACTTTGTAAAAAATAAAAAAAATATCAATTTCCGCTAACTTGTGCCAAAAAAAAAAAATTTCTGTGAACTCGCCATGCCCCTCACAGAATACTTTGGGGTGTCTTCTTTCCAAAATGGGGTCACATGTGGGGTATTTATACTGCCCTGGCATTTTAGGGGCCCTAAAGCGTGAGAATCCAAAATGCGTAAAAATGTCCTGTGAAATCCTAAAGGTACTCATTAGAATTTGGGCCCCTTTGCGCATCTTGGCTGCAAAATACTGTCACACATGTGGTATCGCCGTACTCAGGAGAAGTAGGGCAATGTGTTTTGGGGTGTATTTTTACATATACCCCTGCTGGGTGTGAGAAATATCTCTGTAAATGACAACTTTTTAAAAAATTTTATACAAAGTTGTCAATTTACAGAGATATTTCTCTCACCCAACATGGGTTTATGTAAAAATACACCCCAAAACTGCCCTACTTCTCCTGAGTACGGCGATACCACATGAGTGACACTTTTTTGCAGCCAAGATGCGCAAAGGGGCCCAAATTCCAACGAGTACCTTTTAGGAGGGTATTTTTACGCATTTTTCTTCTCACGCTTTAGGGCCCCTAAAATTCCAGGGCAGTATAAATACCCCACATGTGACCCCATTTTGGAAAGAAGACACCCCAAGGTATTCCGTGAGGGGCATGGCGAGTTCATAGAAGATTTTTTTTTTTGGCACAAGTTAGCGGAAATTGATTTCTGCGGAATAGATGCGGACCCATTTAGTGTGAATGGGGCCGGCGGTGATGCGGAGAGCACACTATGTGCAGCTCTGCAAAAGATAGAGCACGTCCTATTCTTGTCCGCAATTGCGGACAAGAAAAGGCATTTTCTATATAGTTCTGGCAATGTGCAGATCCGCAAAATGCGGAAAGCACATTGCCGGTGTCCATGTTTTGCGGATCCATGGATCCGCAAAACACATACCGACGTCTGAATGAGCCTTACAGGGGGGTGAGTTGTGACAGGGGGTGATCAGGGGAGTGACATGGGGTGATCAGGGGTTAATCGGGGGTTAATTAGGGGTTAATCAGTGACGGGGGGGGTGGATGGGGGGGTCTGTGTGGTGATTGGTGCACTTACAAAAGATTCCTTTGGTGGTCCCAAGCAAAAGGGACCACCAAAGGAACGAACAGCAAGCGTATCAGACGCTGTTAACAAAACAGCGTCTGATATGCCATTTTTTTTAACTTCTACAGCCTGCCAGCGCACGATCAGCGCTGGCAGGCTGTAGTTTAACTTCTCCCCGACGCGATCCTGTGAACGCGTGAGCGCGCATTCACAGGAAATCTCGCGTCTCGCGAGATGGCGCCCCGGCGCGTCCAAGAGGAACAAACCGACCGCCGCCAGGACGCAATCCTGCGTTCGGCGGTCGGCAACAGGTTAAATACTACTACCTGTGAGTACACCGACTCGGGATACGGGCACCGCTCCATAGCGGAGTAGTGTGGAGTGCCGCTTGCTCTTTCTTTCATTGCTGTAAGGACAGCGTCCTGACAGCACCCCAAAAAGCCCTTTTTAGTTCTTCAACATTAGTCTGCTTTTTTTTTCTCCATATATATATTGCAGTTGCCTGGCCTGCCTGTGTGTGAGGAGCTGCAGGCCCACAGACTGTAGTGTGCCCACTGCCAGTGCCCACCCCTGTCATCCCGTGTGGCACAGGACTTTGCATCAAAAAAAGCATTTCATTTTTACACTTTAGTGTAATTTCAGTTGCTTGCCTGCTGCTAGTGTGTGTCAGGCCGAATTCCTTTGACTATAGCGTGCCCACTGCCAGTGCCCACCACTGATACCGGGTGGCACAGTAGCTTGCCGATAAATAAGGCATTTAATTTTTAGACAGTAGTATAATTTCAGTTGCTTGCCTAATGCCAGTGTGTGTCAGGCCGACTTCCACTGACTGTAGTGTGCCCACTGCCAGTGCCCACCACCACTCATACTGGGTGGCACAGGCATTTAATTTTTACACTTTAGTCTAATTTCAGTTGCTTGCCTGCTGCCAGTGTGTGTCAGGACCACTTCCACTAACTGTAGTGTGCCCACTGCCAGTGTCAACCACTGATACCGGGTGGCACAGTAGCTTGCTGATAAATAAGGCATTTAATTTTTACACATTAGTCTAATTTCAGTTGCTTTCCTGCTGCCAGTGTGTGTCAGGCCAACTTCCACAGACTGTAGTGTGCCCACTGCCATTGCCCACCACCACTCATACCGGGTGGCACAGTAGCTTGCTGATAAATAAGGCATTTAATTTTTACACAGTCTAATTTCAGTTGCTTGCCTGCTGCCAGTGTGTGTCAGGCCCACTTCCACAGACTGTAGTGTGCCCACTGCCAGTGCCAACCACTGATATCGGGTGGCACAATAGCTTGCCGATAAATAAGGCATTTAATTTTTAGACAGTAGTATAATTTCAGTTGCTTGCCTGCTGCCAGTGTGTGTCAGGCCCGCTTCCACTGACTGTAGTGTGTCCACTGCCAGTGCCCACCACTGATACTGGGTGGCACAGTACCTAGCACGGGTAGTACCACTTATCTAAAAAAAAACTGACAGGCAGAGGCAGGCCACCCCGCAGGGGCCGTCGTGGTCGTGATGCTGTGATTTCCACTGTCCCTTGAATAATGCCTAGTGTTCAGAGGCCACGTACCCTGAACCCGAAAAATTCAGAGGACGTAGTTGACTG
Source organism: Bufotes viridis (assembly GCA_033119425.1). Classification (NCBI taxonomy): domain Eukaryota; kingdom Metazoa; phylum Chordata; class Amphibia; order Anura; family Bufonidae; genus Bufotes; species Bufotes viridis. The sequence continues at coordinate 4,665 of JAKVIS010002100.1, forward strand.
GCTTAGACAGGACACCCAATCTTCAACAGCTTCCGCTAAGAACCTTGACGCACCATCCTCCTCCAGCTCAGCTTCGGGCACCTGCTCTCAAGTTACCACGCACCCGCCCGCCGCCACCACCACCACTACCACCACAGCCACCACAGCCGCTTCACTTGATCCGTCAGAGGAGTTATTTACACATCAGTTGGATGCAATTAGTGATGCGCAACCATTATTGCCAGATGATGTAGATTACGGGGATATGTCTCAGTCAGGCAGGATTACACACATGGATGTACAGTGTGATGATGATTATGATGATGTTGTACCCGCTGCTGCTTCCTTTGCTGAGGTGTCAAATACAAGTGAAGCGGTTGATGATGACGATGTGTCCACGGATGCCACGTGGGTGCCTGCTCGAAGAGAAGAAGAGGGGGAAAGTTCAGAAGGGGAGACAGAGAGAATGAGGAGACGAGTTGGAAGCAGGGGGAGGTCGTCGCAAGGAGTTAGTGGCACAGTCAGACAGCATGTATCGGCACCCGGGGTCAGCCAGACAGCACAACGCATGCTGTTGCCACCACCAGAATGCCGTCATTGCAAAGCTCAGCAGTGTGGCATTTTTTTTGTGTGTCTGCCTCTGATAACAGCAATTCCATTTGCAACCTGTGCCAAAAGAAACTGAGTCGTGGGAAGTCCAACACCCACCTCGGTACAACTGCTTTGCGAAGGCACATGATCTCACATCACAAACGCCTATGGGATCAACACATGAGTACAAGCAGCACACAAACTCAAAGCCACCATGCTCCTCCTGGTCCAGCATCTTCAGCCACGTCAACCACTGCTGTCCTCCCTGCCCCCCTCAACCACCCGCCACTCCATCTCTCACCTTCAGCAGTTCCTGCTCATCTGCCCACAGTCAGGTGTCTGTCAAGGACATGTTTGAGCGTAAGAAGCCAATGTCACAGTCACCCCCTTGCCCAGCGACTGACAGCTGGCTTGACGGAACTCTTTGCCCGCCAGCTTTTACCATACAAGCTGGTGGAGTCTGAGGCCTTCAAAAAATTTGTCGCTGTTGGGACACCACAGTGGAAGGTACCCGGATGAATTTTTTTTTCAAAAAGGCAATGCCAAACCTCTACTATGTTATTGAAAAGGAAGTGATCTCTGGCATACAGTGTTGGGGCAAGGGTCCATCTGACCACTGATTCCTGGTCTGCAAAGCACGGTCAGGGCAGGTATATCACGTACACTGCGCATTGGGTCAACCTGCTGACGGCTGACAAGCATGGAATGCGTGGCTCCGCAGCGGAGTTGGTGACACCGCCACGACTTGCAGGCAGACCTACTGCCACCTCCTCTTCTCCTACTCCATCCTCTTCGATATCCTCCTCGGCTGAGTCCTCTTCTGCTGCGGCGTCTGGCTGCACATCAACTGAATCCCCCCAGCTCCCCAGGGGCTATTCCACATCCCGGATACGACAGTGTCACGCCGTCTTGGGGTTAACTTGCCTGAAAGCAGAGAGCCACACAGGACCAGCACTCCTTTCCGCCCTGAACGCACAGGTGGATCAGTGGCTGACCCCGCACCAACTGGAGATCGGCAAAGTGGTGTGTGACAATGGAACAAATTTGTTGTCGGCATTGAATTTGGGCAAGTTGTCACATGTGCCGTGCATGGCACATGTGTTGAATCTCATCGTACAACGCTTTGTGTCTAAGTACCCAGGCTTACAGGACGTCCTCAAGCAGGCCAGGAAGGTGTGTGGCCATTTCAGGCGTTCCTACACGGTCATGGCGCACTTTTCCGATATTCAGCGGCGAAACAACATGCCAGTGAGGCACTTGATTTGCGACAGCCCAACACGTTGGAATTCAACACTCCTAATGTTCGACCGCCTGCTCCAACAAGAAAAAGCCATTAACGAGTATTTGCATGACCGGGGTGCTAGGACAGCCTCTGCGGAGCTGGGAATTTTTTTGCCACGTTACTGGACGCTCATGCGCAATGCCTGTAGGCTCATGCGTCCTTTTGAGGAGGTGACAAACCTAGTCAGTCGCACCGAAGGCACCATCAGCGACCTCATCCCATTTGTTTTCTTCCTGGAGCGTGCCCTGCGAAGAGTGCTGGATCAGGCTGTAGATGAGCGTGAAGAGGAAGAGTTGTGGTCACCATCACCACCAGAAACAGCCTTGTCATCATCGCTTGCCGGACCTGCGGCAACGCTGGAGGAGTATGAGGAAGAGGAGTCAGAGGAGGAATGTGGCGGCTTTGAGGAGGAGGAAGACCAACCACAGCAGGCACCCCAGGGTGCTTGTAGTTGTCACCTATCTGGGACCCATGGTGTTGTACGTGGCTGGGGGGAAGAACAGACCGTCAATGACATCAGTGAGGACGAGGAACGGGAAATGAGTAGCTCTGCATCCACCCTTGTTCAAATGGGGTCTTTCATGCTGTCATGTCTGTTGAGGGACCCTCGTATAAAAAGGATGAAGGAGAACGACCTGTACTGGGTGGCCACGCTACTAGACCCCCGGTATAAGCAGAAAGTGGCAGAAATGTTACCAAATTACCGAAAGTCGGAAATGATGCAGCAGTTCAAAACCATGGTGTCCTAGGTTCAATAATACAACCCAACACTAGTGCAAATGCATAAACTTTTTTTAAAATAAAATCCGCTTAAACGTATAAAAACATGGCTTAAATAATAAACTGGTGTGGAAAATAAGGGCTGCGATGTCCTATTATTATACCAGCAGCTTAAATAACATAACACAACTGTCCGCTCGAGACCGAGCGACTTTTTCCTTATTTTCTCTAGAAAAGAAAGATTCTTGTCACCCCAGAAGAGTCTGGGAATCATCTCAGAAAAACACAGGTATGTTCCTGGAAATAACGTTGAAATCCTAACCCAAATTCTTTTAAACTCAGTTATAAAATAAAAAGAGCTCATTCTACCTATGTCATTTTCCCCCACCCCACATGAATAATGAGAATATCAGGAGAAGGCAAATTGTCAGACATTTTAAAAAGATGAAAAGTCCTGGGATTCCATTCCAGTAAATCACAATGTCTTCCGTAAGACCGATCTTATCAACAAATCGTCTGTCCGAAGCTCTGGATTGTCCTCCCGAAACAATCTCATTCCCTAGAATCCAGATTACATGTGGCCTGGAACCTGTGAATTAAACTAAGATACTATTAGGTCCGGGCGTAAATAAATTTTTTACCTATTTGACTTCCATCTTCCAATTTGTTTAATACAATTCTCACCAAGTCCCAGCTGATCCGCAAGGGTAGCTGCCCCTATTCTAAAAGAGTGTGCGGAAAATTTAAGGTGAGACAATCCTGAAAAACGAAGACACTCTGATAGGATGAAATTAAATTGGTATCTAGTTAATGGGGAGCCGTCAAGATGTGAGAATAACGGTGAGTTAATATCCTTAAAATTTTTTAAATCGAACCAGTTGATTAGGGCAGCAACAGGGCATAGGAAGCAGTCATTAAAAGAATTAAGAGTTAAAATATGGCCCGACTGCTTTTGATCAGTTTTAGATTTTCTAATGTTAATTTGAACTTCAGATTGCAGGAAAACGACGTCTGAGGCCAAAATAGGAGGTAAATCACTTTTGTTTCTTGCAGTAATTTCTCCAATGCGAAGAGCTGCAAAGAAAGATATTATGAAGGCAGTTTTAAAAAGGGGCACCTCTAAAGCAGAGGAGCAAATTGATGGTAAGACTGAAATGATTTGACTAAGGTTATTCAAAGTAAAAGGTTTAGTCTGGGGCATGGGAGGTTGAATCCTTTTTAAACCCTTTAGAACCATTTTTATCAAGAAAATTGAATTAATTGGTGGTTGACCAAAAAGTTTAAAGAAGAAGGACAAACCTGCAAAAATTTTGTCAATACTGGCAGCAGAGAGATTCCTGCAGACTAAATTGGAAACAAAAAGGCAAAGATTGTTTGGAGAACTTGAAAATTTATCAAATCCATTGGAAGCACAAAAAGACTTCCAGGAATTCCAAGAACTCTCATAAGAATTCCAAGTAGACTTAGCTACCGAATTTTTAATGAGATTTAATGTGTGAACCAGATGTCCCAAAGGAAAGGGGGGCAAGGTAAGTTTACCTGAGCAGCCGAGGGATGCAATCCTCGAAATTTCTGCCAATCCTGTCGGGATAAAGCATCCGCAATTAGGTTGCATTTGCCCTGAATGTATTTCGCTTTAAGCCAGATGTTACATAATAAGCACTGCACAACAATTTCTCTGAGCAGAGAGGTTACATGTTCAGATCTTGATGACAGACAATTTATGGCGAAAACGACGCCTTGGTTATCTGTAATCAATAAGATACGTTTGTTAGAAAGTTGGGATTTCCAGATGCACAGTGCCACAAGAACTGGAAACAACTCTATCAAAACTGAATTCCTGGTGAAGCCAGAATCAATCCATCCTTGTAGCCAAGACATAGCCGACCATTCATCACGGAAAATGACACCGTATCCAATTGACCCTGCTGCGGCAGAGAAAAGGCTCAAAGCATCAGTGTCAACGAACTCCGATTGCCAAATCGTGTGTCTGTTAAAACACAATAAAAAGTTTCGCCATATGGCCAAATCCTCTCTCATCGGTCTAGTTAAGCGGATATGGGCATATGGCGATTTAACACCCCTGGTTGCAGCATAAAGCCGTTTAGAAAAGACCCTACCCATTGGGATCACCCTGCTGAAAAAAATTAGAGATCCCAGAACTGACTGAAGCTTCTTAAGAGTGGTTTTCTTTTTAATCAATAAAAAAGAAATTTGCTGTGAACAAAATGTAATTTTCTCGAGAGGCACACGGAATTCCATGTTTTTAGTGTCTATTTCTATGCCCAAAAAAGATAGTGTAGTAGTGGGGTTAACCGTTTTTTCAGTAGCAAGAGGAATACCAAATTTTTTTGACATAGAATTTTTTTTATTAAGCATGAACATGCAATCATCCGTGTCAGCTCGACCGAAAAAAAGGAAGTCGTCTAGATAATGTATGGCCTCACCAAAGACAGGAGGATGATACAACACCCAGTTCAGGAAAGTTGAAAAAGATTCAAAATATAAACATGAAAGGGCGAAGCCCATGGGTAAGGCCTTATCAAAGAAGTAAACTCCCTGGAATTGAAATCCCAGAGAGTTGAAACCAGATGGGTGTATAGGCAACAACCTGAAAACGGATTTTACATACGTTTTAGCCAATAATGTATTGGGACCCATTCTCTGTAGAATTTCAATTGCACTGTCGAACGAAGCGTAAGACACAGAAGCGAACTTCTTGTCAATTTCATCATTCACAGATAAATCTTTTGGGTAGGAAAGATGATGTATTAATCTGAAAGAACCTGGTTCTTTTTTCGGAACCAGACCAATGGGGGATAATCTGAAATTGGTGAAAGGTGGCGCTGAAAAGGGGCCAGCCACACGCCCTTCTTCAATTTCCTTAAATATTCTTTCCAAAACAATTGACGGATTTAACTGAACGGACTTCAAATTATCGATGTGCGTGCAGCCAGACCCGCGAAATTCAGGGACAAAAAATCCCTTACTAAAACCAAGAAAAAGTAATTTAGCTATCCATCGGTTTGCATTGGCGTAGCTATAGGGGTCGCAGCGGTCGCAATTGTGACCGGGCCCCTAAGTCAGGGGGGCCCACGGGGCCCCCTCCAGGAGAGAGCTGCCCCCAGACAAGTTATTTGAGGTCTTGAGGACCTTTTTCACTCAGCCAATCAGTGGCTGCAGCTGTGTCACATGTCAGGCCAGCGATTTCCTGCTGAGCCAATCACTGGCCTGACACAAGACATAACTGTGGCCACTGATTGGCTGAGTGTGAAAGGTCCTCAAGACCTCTAACAACTTGTCGGGAGGCCAGAGAGAAGATACCAGGAGTCAGCCAGTGCCACACAGAGGAGAAGAGGAGCTGCTACCGACTGGACCAGGACCAGGTGAGCAGAATGCTTTACATAATATTAATAGGGGGAGAAATGTGACATGGAGGGGGAGGGATGTGACATGGAGGGGGAAGGGATGTGACATGGAGGGGGAGAAATGTGTCATGGAGGGGGAGAAATGTGTCATGGAGGGGGAGAAATAAGTCATGGAGGGGGAGAAATGTGTCATGGAGGGGGAGAAATGTGTCATGGAGGGGGAGAAATGTGTCATGGAGGGGGAGAAATGTGACATGGAGGGGGAGAAATGTGACATGGGGGATGTGACATGGAGGGGAGAACTGTGACATGGAGGGGAGAACTGTGACATGGAGGGGGAGAACTGTGACATGGAGGGGGAGAAATGTCAAATTTCCCCACCATGTGACATTTCTCCCCGCCCCTATGTCACATTTCCCCTCCATGTCACATTTCTCCCCTACATGTCACATTTCTCCCCTTATGTCACATTTCTTCCCTCCATGTCACATGACCCCCTCCATGTCACATTTCTCCGCCTCCCCCTCCATGTCACTGGACACCATTCGGCTAAGTTCACATCAGTGTTTGGCCTTTCCTTTCTCCTGTTCCGTTATAGGAGCAGGAGAAGGAAAATGCATGTCGGCACATAATTGAGCCAAACAGAGCCTAAGGATCCCATAGACTATAATGGTGTCCGTTAGGTGTCTGCTCGAAGATGATCTTGGAGCGGAGTCAAAAATCCTGCATGCACAGCTTTTGTCTCCGCTCCAAAATCATCTTCGGAGCGGACACCTTACGGACGCCATTATAGTCTATGGGATCCTTAGGCTCTGTTCGGCTCAGTTATGTGCCGAATGCGTACTTTCCTTTCTCCTGCTCCTATAACAGAGCAGAAGAACGGAACGGCCGAATGGGGGGGCAAATTGAACTCTTGCACCAGGGCCCATGAGCCTATAGCTACGCCCCTGTCGGTTTGGATAGCAGTTTAGCCATGGGATTAACTCTACTACTTTCACTGGTGTCCAAGCTTTTTCCATGACTATCTTTTGGAGGGTTACCATGTTTTTTGAAGCATCTAAACGCAGGGTGGTTGCCGGGACAGGATGAACATTCATGCTTATATTTTCAGCTGTTGTTCCACCTGCATTGACTTTTGTTATAAGCAAAGCAGATGCCTCTTTTTTGTTGTGAACGAAAAAGCTGTTGCCGGTTTGGTATCATTAAATTGAGTCAGAGGCCTACATCTTTCGACCCCCACTCCATGCTTGGGTATACAGACAACTTTTGACGATACATTTCGTCATATGAATTCCAAGCTGAACCGCCAAAGCTTCTGTTTGCTTTCAAAATGGAATCCTGGTAAACAAAAAGTTTGCTACATAATTCCGGATGTTTTTCACCTAACACGGAAGAATAAATGGAAAAAGCTTGGATTGATTGATTTAGATATCGGGAGCAGGGAATATAAATCAATGTATTCCCTATTCCAGATTTCTTTCCTTTATGGCACCTTGAAGATGATATCCCAAGGGGGATACCTGACAAACTAAAGCTTCCTTATAAACAGATTCATTAACATTAACAGTAGAGGATAGGATAGGCTGATCGATATTAATAACAGCCTCATTAGAATCCTGCCATACCCTCTTAACATTAATATCACCCTGCTTCTCCTTAGCTGAAATAAAATCTAGTCATTAAACAATTCCTTTTTGTCGAATTCATATACAGGAGGGATAGGCAAAACACCACTCTCAATTATCTCACCCTCAGCAGATCTGTGAGAAAATGAAGGGTGAGCAGCTGGAGAAGGTTCAGTGACGACAACAGGAGCAGGAGTCGGAGTGCAGCGGTCGCTGCCATGTGTCTTCTTTTGAGACTTCTTCCTGGGAGGAGAAGACTTGGACGACTTGTCCCGGGTTCTGTGGGTGAACTGATCGGGTGAAAAAATCACCCAATCTTCTCTGCGGCGCTTTGGATCCGATTTGACAGGATCGTCACCGCGCGTGCGCTCGCCGGTGACGCAGGCCGCATCTCTAAGTTCCGTGCTCACGATATCTACGCAGCATGGAGAAGTTGGTGAATTAGGAATCAGAGCTGAAGGCGGGGGAGGATGTTCAAGGCATCTCCGAAGCCAATCCTGACCCCCAAAGTCTTCAGCTTTAGAAATAAGTTGTTTTAAAAGGTCCTCCATGAAAAATAAGATGCAGAAAAAAGATGCAGGTCTGAGACTTGTAATTTCAGCGCCGTTAATGCGCCTTAACCGTTAAACCTTTCTTTTAACAGGTACCACCAGCAAGGACCGTTGGATCCAGCCACCAATCAGGAGCCAGGAGCTGTCACCCGCCAGAACTGCCGTTGACCACAAGCTCCAGCCTGTTACCTGGTAAGAAAATCACTGCATTAACCATTACCATGCCAGTGTTATACAATGGACCGAACCAGGACACCATGTGTCCCCTCCATTGTATAACATAATGGGGATGGGGCCTGTCAAACTAAAAAAATATGCTTTACACAGCTTATAAGGGGGATGTCACAGCACAACGGGAATCTAACAGGGGAAGAGGTGAGTGTAATCCTCCTCCTACCACGGCGGCAAGGACTGGACGATTTATAGATGTGTTGTTGATGGAGGACATGCAGAGCTTTTTCAGTCCTACTCATCGCCACAGCCCTTCGGGATCCAGCCTTAGAGAACGACTCGACCGACAGGTAGCAGACTACCTCGCCTTAACAGCAGATATGGACACTCTGAGGAGCAATGAACCCCTTCACTACTGGGTGTGCAGGCTTGACCTGTGGCCTGAGCTATCCCAGTTTGCGATAGAACTTCTGGCCTGCCCTGCTTCAAGTGTCCTGTCAGAAAGGACCTTCAGTGCAGCAGGAGGCATTGTCACTGACAAGAGAAGTCGCCTCGGTCAAAAAGGTGTTGATTACCTGGCCTTCATAAAGATGAATGAGGCATTGATCCCGAAGGGACTGACAGTGGGGGATACGTTTGACTAACAAAAGGCCTGATTACATGCCTTGGCCTCAAAATGGTCCCCACGCTGCTGTATTTAATGTCTGCATACCGGATGACTTTCGCGAATTCTTCACCACCAACTAGGGTTCAAGCCGCAATGTTTTAGTCACTTTTCTGCCTGGAAAACATAAATTTTTCTGGCCGCTGCTACAATAGCGGCTGCAACAATGCCATTATTTTTCAGGCATGTGTACATGCCTAATTTTTCTGTCCTATGGTGCAGCACTGTGGCTGCAAAAACAAACCAAAAAAAAAAAAGGCACATACAAGTGTCAATTCCTCTTCGTGATCGTTACCTTGTTGTGGTGAAGGGGCTTGCGTATCACAATGAAGCAATCATCACCTCTATGAGTGAGTTGGCCACACCCCAGATGATAAGGCCGTTGCTTCATTATGGTCAGACCAAAAGCGATCGGACGGCTGGATAATATTTCATAGAAAAAACATTAATTTACCTTTTTTTTTTTTTTATATGTTGTATGGGTTTTTAATACATAAAATAAAAAATCATAATAAAGTCTCTTAATAGTTTATTAGAAATGATGCAGACAATTAAAAAAATCCCCATCAATTCCAATACAAAGCAAGTACAGAGCTCAGAACGAAATTATTTCATGATGTCGTAATGGTTCGCTAATTCGACAATGGTTAATCAATTCGACCGGATAGGGTCCGTAACAGGGATTAAACTGATAGGAATAGTACTAATTAAGACACCACTCATATAGGGTGTCACAGCACATTGCTCTGTGCACGCGCAGTGCCCCAATTTGGGAGTAAGAGGACCGACCAAGCTGCTTTTTCCATCTCCCGGTTCCTGAAATCAATTCAGTTTGGTGTATGAGAGTTTGGTCTGTCACTGTGAAGGCAGTCGAAGGTACCCGGCCTAAATTGTTTTTCACAAAAGGCAATCCCTGATATGGGATGTAACAGGGATTAAACTGATGAGAATAGTACTACAGAAAATACTACTCATATCGGGTGTGACAGTACATTGCACGGCGCAGACGCAGTGACCGTGAATTAAAACAGAGTGGAGGGAGCCAGCGTTTTTTTTAACCATCTCCCCGTTCGAAAAATCAATTCAATAAATGGCCCCCAGATTGGGGACGTAACAGGGATTAAACTGATGAGAATAGTACTACAGAAAATACCACTCATATCGGGTGTGACAGTAAATTGCACGGCGCAGACGCAGTGACCGTGGATTAAAACAAAGGGGAGGAATACAGTGTTTTTTTAACCATCTCCCCGTTCGAAAAATCAATTCAATTCACCTTTCAGGGACCCTTGGTGTTGTACGTGGCTGGGTGGAGGAAGAAACCTTCAATGACATCACCGGGACGTGGCTAGCTTGGTATCCAACCTTGTGCAAATGGGGAGTTTGCGGTTGTGCAAATGAACTGTTTGCGGTGCATTAAAAGGGGAGTTTGGTCTGTCAATGTCTGTGAAGCGTGCGTAACCCTTACACTACCTGATCGATACAACATCATACCTGATCGTATACACACACTGGATGTTTTAAAGAACGTTATTCCAAACAATTTAGGAATGTTAGTTGATTTATGCCCTTTATGGATTAAAACCCGACTCTGCGTCCACTACGTAATTTTCCATGGGAGTTTTGCTATAGATCCCCCTCCGGCATGCCACAGTCCAGGTGTTAGACCCCTTGAAACAACTTTCCCATCACTATTGTGGCCAGAAAGAGTCCCTGTGGGTTTTAAAATTCGCCTGCCTATTGAAGTCTATGGCGGGTCGCCTGGTTCGCCCGCCAGGCAAGGGATGTGCGTAAAATCGGCTAGTCCCAGAGCTGCAACGAGATTTTGCCCATTATCGCACAACACCAGGCCGGGCTTGAGGCCCACCGGCAGCAACCACTGGTCGGTCTGTTTTTCAATATCCCGCCACAACTCCTGCGCGGTGTGGGGCCTGTCCCCCAAACATATGAGTTTCAGAATGGCCTGCTGACATTTACCCCGGGCTGTGCTGAAGTTGGTGGTGAAGGTGTGTGGCTGACTGGATGAGCTGGTGGAAGCAGAGGAGGAGGAAGCGAGGAGGAGGCTACAGGAGGCAGAGAATGATGCCCTGCGATCCTTAGCGGCGGAAGGACGTGCGCCAAGGAACTTTCCGCCTGGGGCCCATCCGCCACTACATTTACCCAGTGTGCAGTTAGGGAGATATAGCGTCCCTGGCCGTGCTTACTGGTCCACGTATCTGTGGTTAGGTGGACCTTGCCACAGATGGCGTTGCGCAGTGCACACTTGATTTTATCGGATACTTGGTTGTGCAGGGAAGGCACGGCTGTCTTGGAGAAGTAGTGGCGGCTGGGAACAACATACTGGGGGACAGCCATGGACATCAGTTGTTTGAAGCTGTCTGTGTCCACCAGCCTGAATGACAGCATTTCAAAGGCCAGTAGTTTAGAAATGCTGGCATTCAGGCCATGGTTCGAGGGTGGCTAGGTGGGAATTTACGCTTCCTCTCCAAGATTTGTGAGATGGAGAGCTGAACGCTGCCGTGTGACATGGTGGAGATGCTTGGTGACGCAGGTGGTGGTGTCGGTGGCACATCCTCTGTTTGGTGGGCGGCAGGTGCCAACGTTCCTCCCGAGGCGGAGGAAGAGGCCGAGGCAGCAGCAGAAGAGGGAGCAGGGGGAGGTTGAGTGAGTTCCTTGCTTTTAAGGTGTTTACTTCACTGCAGTTCATGCTTTGCATGTAGATGCCTGGTCATGCAGGTTGTGCTAAGGTTCAGAACGTTAATGCCTCGCTTCAGGATCTGATGGCACAGCGTGCAAACCACTCGGGTCTTGTCGTCAGCACATTGTTTAAAGAAGTGCCATGCCAGGGAACCCCTTGAAGCTGCCTTTGGGGTGCTCGGTCTCACCACTGCCTCTGAACTATGAAAGTCAGTGGCACGACCTTCATTCCATGTGGGGTCTAGGACCTCATCGTCCCCAGCATCATCTTCCACACAGTCTTCCTCCCTGACCTCCTGTTCGTTCTGCACACTGCAGAAAGACGCAGCAGTTGGCACCTGTGTTTCGTCATCATCAGAGACGTGCGGACTCCGATGAGGTGGTATTCCCATGTCCTCATCATCAGGAAACATGTGGTTGTGCATCAGTGCATTCTATGTCTTCCACCACTGGCGAAGGGCTAGGTGGATTTCCTTGGGAAACCCTGCCAGCAGAGTCTTCAAACAGCATAAGAGACTGCTGCATAACTTGAGGCTCAGACAGTTTCCCTGATATGCATGGGGGTGATGTGACAGACTGATGGGCTTGGTTTTCAGGCGCCACCTGTGCGCTTTCTGCAGAAGACTGGGTGGGAGATAATGTTGTGAACATGCTGTATCCACTGTCAGCCACCCAATTGACTAGCGCCTGTACCTGCTCAGGCCTTACCCTCCTTAGAACGGCATTGGGCCCCACCAAATAACGCTGTAAATTCTGGTGGATAATGGAACCTGAGGTAGTTGGTTCACTAGAACGTGTGGCTGTGGTAGAATGGCCACGTCCTCTCCCAGCACCAGAGGTCCACTAACTACACCAAAACCATGTCCGCGTCTTTTACTTGATGTTTTCCTCATTGTTACCGTTCACCAAGCACCACAATAAGAAGAAAAATATTTGGCCCAATGTATTGAATTCAAATTCAGGCCTTTTTTTACAGGCACCTAACACTATCTGCCTATCTATTTATGTACCGTATTACATTAATCCAGGCACAGCAGTAACCACAGATTTAGGGGAATATCAATTGTAGGCCTAGCATTTAGGCCCTGGATGAAAGGTATCCTTTTACGGACAGATTTACAGTTGGAGATGCACAGTAGCGTGTGAAAAAATATATAGGATTATGCTTTCAGCACTTGTATTTTATCACTTTGTGTAATATACCCTTTAACGGAAAGAAATACACTTAGAGATGCAAAACAGTGTGTGCAAATGTAGAGGATTATACTGTATTTAAACACTTACTGTAGTATACCCATTTACGGAAAGAAATACACTTGGAGATGCACGCTGAGTGTAATATACCCTTTTACGGACAGATTTACACTTGGACTGCAACAGCTGGAACACCAGATTTTGGGTATTGCTATTTTGGCAATCGAATTTCACCCCAGAAAATAATATATCCTTTGACGGACACTATTAAACTTGGCCAGCCACAGCTGAAACCACTGATTTACGGTATTGCTATTTTGGCAACTGAATTTCACCCCAGAAAATAATATATCCTTTGACGGACACTATGAAACTTGTCCACGGTTATGTGTCATGTAGCCCCAACCTCAAACATATTACATTACTTATTCTGTACTGATGCTGAATTAAACACTGTATTATACCCCAGAGCTGCACTCATTATACTGCTGGTGCAGTCACTGTGTACATACATTACATTACTTATCCTGTCCTGATCCTGAGTTACATCTGTAAGGCCCCGAGTGGCATTACCACTCCAACACCCTGCTTCTATCTGTGAATGCTAGTATAATGTTATCTTATGCATTTTTTTCCCGGTCCCTAGACTCTGTGCATTTATAATAATGTTATGTAATTGTTCATGTAATGTGCCTGGTTCACCAGCAGGCGTCAGCAACTATGGCAGAGCTACACTTTAGAGAGAATAGAATTCACTATTCCATTCTCCCCTCCTTGCTTGGTCAGAAAAGGGGCCAGTCCTGTTTGCTACCAGAAGGAGGTTGGGAGATCTGGGGCGTTCGGGTTGAGACTCCATGTTGGAGCTGCCAGGATTCTAACATTTTCCCTGGAATAATCCAGAGTCAGACTGCAGAGAGAAGTTGCAGCATCCTGCAGAAGCAGAGATTACATTTAAGTCTGTTAGTACAGCAGAGCCAAGAAGAAACTGATGTAGCAGAGTTGTGATTGTTTGCCTGCCAGAGTTAATGCTAAAGCTTGCTGAAACCAAGATAAAGTCTGTAAACCATTTGGATAAACGTTTATGCAAAGGAAAGCTGCCACTGAACTTCATCAGAAGTTCTGGACTCAAATATTTCTTCAAATCCCTCAATTGTTTACCCTATTTGTCTGCTTCAGAGCCAACGCCTGGGCTTCCAGCGTATCCAGGTAGGAGCACCATGCCACATGCACAAAACATTAAGAGACATTATAGGCCACCCTATATCACTCCGTCCTGTTGTTGCTTCATTGCAACTGGCGTCACAAAACACTTATCTCATCTTAAAGGGACCGCTGTTGCTGAACATCCTGTATTATACTGCAGAGCTGCACTCACTATTCTGCTGGTGGAGTCACTGTGTACATACATTACTTATCCTGTACTGATCCTGAGTTATATTCTTTATTATACTCCAGAGCTGCACTCACTATTCTGCTGGTGCAGTCACCGTGTACATAAATTTACTGATCCTGAGTTATATCCTGTATTGTACTCCAGAGCTGCACTCACTATTCTGCTGGTAGAGTCACTGTGCTTATCTTGTACTTATCCTGAGTTACATCCTGTATTTTGGATCTTTAAAATGGGCTCACGTGTACCTTCAGGATTAGATCGTCGTCACGATTTGATCCTGCAATACTGATCCTTGTATTTTTCATTTTTTTTTATGCATTTTTAAGTTCACTTTTTCTGTCTGTTTTCCCCTTTCTCTATGTATGGGTTGTTTCTTCAATGTGAAATGTGTTCTGGGGGCGTGATCTGTGACTAATTGGATCCACCTGATTTTTTCTCAGTGGATCACTATAAAGCCACAGATTCTTTGCCCTGTCAGTATCACGAATAAGGATCCATATTTGGAACGATCCGAAACACGTCGATGATGCAATGCTGCTATTGATGGTTTTTAAACGTGCACAGGATTAAAGTCTTAGAGTTTTGTGAAGCTGGACCCCTGCTTTTGCTCTCTACTGATTACAAGTGAACGCCTTGGCTCCTGGTGAGGTCCGTGCTCCTGCATTTCCTAGGTGAGCGCACCATTCCTCTTGTGTGTACTCCTACATACTGTATTATACTCCAGAGCTGCACTCACTATTCTGCTGGTGCAGTCACTGTGTACATACATTACTTATCCTGTTTTGATCCTGAGTTACATCCTGTATTATACTCCATAGCTGCAGTCACTATTCTGCTGGTGGATTCGCTGTGTACATACATTACATTACTTATCCTGTACTGATCCCGAGTTACATCCTGTATTATACTCCAGAGCTGCACTCACTATTCTGCTGGTGGATTCGCTGTGTACTTACATTATTTATTCTGTACTGATAATAGGTTACATTTTGTATTATATCCAGAGCTGCACTCACTATTCTGCTGGTTGATTCGCTGTGTACATACATTACTTATTCTGTACTGATAATAGGTTACATTTTGTATTATACTCCAGAGCTGCACTCACTATTCTGCAAGGATAGGGCATCAATATGAAATCTGCAGGAGTCTGATTCTTGGCACCTCCCCCCCTTTTCCCTGAATAACAGGTGCTAGTGTGAGCGTTGCTTCAAAATTATATGAGCGACGAAGTGAATGGGACAAGCAGTTGTAATTTCACTGCGCTGCCGCTACAAGCGAGATGGCGTGTAGGTCATTTTGAAGTAGATGCAACAATCACATGAGCACCGCTATTGCTGCGAACAGCTGATCAGTGGGGGTGCCGGGTGTCAGACCCCGCCGATCTGATATCAGTGACCTATCCTGAGGATTAATTCATCAGTATTGTAGCACTGCACAACCCCTGCAGCTGCTCGACTATAGAAACCCGTTTCATGAAGCTCCTGATGCACGTCCTTGTGCTGACGTCGCTTCTAGAAGCAGTTTGGAATCTGTAGTGAATGATATATCAGAGGATAGACAATATTCACAAGCCACGCGCTTCAGCCATGTGACTAATTATAACATATTCTGTATCTGCTCCATCATCTTATTGGGTTTCCTATCAGACAATGAGAGTATATCGCTAGGCTATGCCCCCATTGCTGATAAGTGGGGGTCCCACCTCTGCGACCTGCACCTATCTCATAATCGCGGCTGGCAAAGTGAAGGAAGGCGCGTGTTGCATGCGCGGCCACCCTTCATTCTTTTCTATAGGGCCACGGAATATAGCTGAGTGCTGGCTCGGCTTTTTCTGTCGGCCCCATAGAAGTGCCTGGAAGCGGTGATTGCGCATGCGCTCCCATTTATTTAGATTGGGATTCTGGCGGGCCAATAGGAATGCTTGGAGGTAGCCGATCCGGCACTGCTGGCGACCACTTTACTGGCTTAATTGTCGACTACATTTATGAGATAGGTGTGGATCCAAGAGGTGAGACCCGCACCCATCAGACAATGGGGGCATATCCTAGCAATATGTCCTGACATGGGAATACCCCTTTAATATCTCATGGTTGCTGCCAGAAGATCCTATGAAACAGCAGCTTCCTCAATTATCTCCATATTACCTACAGTGGAGGAAATAATTATTTGACCCCTCACTGATTTTGTAAGTTTGTCCAATGACAAAGAAATGAAAAGTCTCAGAACAGTATCATTTCAATGGTAGGTTTATTGTAACAGTGGCAGATAGCACATCAAAAGGAAAATCGAAAAAATAACTTTAAATAAAAGATAGCAACTGATTTGCATTTCATTGAGTGAAATAAGTATTTGAACCCCTACCAACCATTAAGAGTTCTGGCTCCCACAGAGTGGTTAGACACTTCTACTCAATTAGTCACCCTCATTAAGGACACCTGTCTTAACTAGTCACCTGTATAAAAGACACCTGTCCACAGAATCAATCAATCAAGCAGACTCCAAACTCTCCAACATGGGAAAGACCAAAGAGCTGTCCAAGGATGTCAGAGACAAAATTGTAGACCTGCACAAGGCTGGAATGGGCTACAAAACCATTAGCAAGAAGCTGGGAGAGAAGGTGACAACTGTTGGTGCGATTGTTCGAAAATGGAAGGAGCACAAATGACCATCAATCGACCTCGCTCTGGGGCTCCACGCAAGATCTCACCTCGTGGGGTGTCAATGGTTCTGAGAAAGGTGAAAAAGCATCCTAGAACTACACGGGAGGAGTTAGTTAATGACCTCAAATTAGCAGGGACCACAGTCACCAAGAAAACCATTGGAAACACATTACACCGCAATGGATTAAAAATCCTGCAGGGCTCGCAAGGTCCCCCTGCTCAGGAAGGCACATGTGCAGGCCCGTCTGAAGTTTGCCAATGAACACCTGAATGATTCAGAGAGTGACTGGGAGAAGGTGCTGTGGTCTGATGAGACCAAAATAGAGCTCTTTGGCATTAACTCAACTC
Organism: Bufotes viridis; assembly: GCA_033119425.1. Taxonomy (NCBI): domain Eukaryota; kingdom Metazoa; phylum Chordata; class Amphibia; order Anura; family Bufonidae; genus Bufotes; species Bufotes viridis. The sequence continues at coordinate 21,911 of JAKVIS010002100.1, forward strand.
GCTGTGTTTGGAGGAAGAAAAATGCTGCCTATGACCCCCAAAACACCGTCCCCACCGTCAAGCATGGGGGTGGAAACATTTTGCTTTGGGGGTGTTTTTCTGCTAAGGGCACAGGACAACTTATTCGCATTAACGGGAAAATGGACGGAGCCATGTATCGTGAAATCCTGAGCGACAACCTCCTTCCCTCTGCCAGGAAACTGAAAATGGGTCGTGGATGGGTGTTCCAGCACGACAATGACCCAAAACATACAGCAAAGGCAACAAAGGAGTGGCTCAAGAAGAAGCACATTAAGGTCATGGAGTGGCCTAGTCAGTCTCCGGACCTTAATCCAATCGAAAACCTATGGAGGGAGCTCAAGCTCAGAGTTGCACAGAGACAGCCTCGAAACCTTAGGGATTTAGAGATGATCTGCAAAGAGGAGTGGACCAACATTCCTCCTAAAATGTGCGCAAACTTGGTCATCAATTACAAGAAACGTTTGACCTCTGTGCTTGCAAACAAGGGTTTTTCCACCAAGTATTAAGTCTTTTTTTGTTAGAGGGTTCAAATACTTATTTCACTCAATGAAATGCAAATCAGTTGCTATCTTTTATTTAAAGTTATTTTTTCGATTTTCCTTTTGATGTGCTATCTGCCACTGTTACAATAAACCTACCATTGAAATGATACTGTTCTGAGACTTTTCATTTCTTTGTCATTGGACAAACTTACAAAATCAGTGAGGGGTCAAATAATTATTTCCTCCACTGTAACTGGATATTCCCTGTTACTTTACACAAAAGAATCCTTATGATGGTTGAGGCTTCAGTAAATGTCAGCAGGATGTCTATATGTGAACGATTCGTCCCTGGGCATTATCCAGGGCTTGGACCCATGAGGAAGTTTATTACAAAAGACTAAGTATCAAGGGTTGGCACAGCATTAACATGAGAACCGGTACAGCTACCCACAGGAAATCTCTCCTTTTTGGGGGGAGGGGGTTACCTTTCTATAATTTTTGTGAATCACTTTAGCTTTTGTTATCTGCTTGCATCAATTGCTGCTGTGATTGGACTTTTATCTACTCCTCAACATTGAAATTGCAGCACTAAGAAGAAAGAAATCGTGGAATTATGGAAATCACAGGATCAATAGACATGATTAAAAAAATACACAAACCAACTGAAAGGTGGCATGAAGCAGGATGTGCTCAACCCAAAAATGCAGTTGAACATATATATACAGGGGAGCAGATCCTGCACTTGTGGCTCGTTGCTAATGGCGATCCCCAGCAAAAATGCATATGGTGGAGGATGCCCGCAGCGGACCACAAGCACCACAATAGACATTCCACACAAAATGGCAATAGTGTGTATGTGATAAATAATATAACAATATAGCAATAACAAATGACAAGACAGGTGCACACTGCGGTCTTACTAAGCCCTCAAACTGATGTTATAATTGAGAGGTTAGTCAACATGTTCTACAGTGGAGGACATGTCTAAGCCCGAGCACCACGCCAAGGTCTCTCAAGTAGCTCGAGACCAGGGCCGGCGCCACCTGTAAGGCGACCTAGGCAATTGCCTAGGGCGCAATTTAGCAGGGGGCGCCAGAACCCTGCGATTGAAAAAAAAAAACAAAAAAAAAACTTATGTGGTAACGGGGCGGCCGGCGCGCCGCCCCGCTATCATGTTGCACTGCCTGAGGGGGGGCGGACCGTACCAGGTGACACCAGTCCCTGGGGTGACACCCGGTGCGGTCTCCCCGCCCCTAGGCACCAGAGCAGAGTCGCCGGAGGCGTGTCCCATCCTCCCCTGTTCATCTGATAGGCTGCCTGCCTAGTGCTGGCAGGCAGCCTATCAGAGGCCGGTTCAGGAGGCGCGATGACGTCATCGCGCCGCCTGAGCCGTACAGCGCGGGACACAGGCCGGAAGAGGCCTGCATCGCATCGCTGCCATGGAGGTAAGTATGTGTTTTTTTTGTGTTTTTTTTGTGTTTGTTTTTTACTCAAATCAGGGTGGAGCACATATGTGGGGGGGCTACTGGCACATAAGGGGGTCACTGGCGCATAAGGGGGCTACTGGAGCATAAGGGGACTACTGGCACATAAGGGGGCTTGCTGGCACATAAGGGGGCTTGCTGGCACATAAGGGGGCTACTGGTACATGGGGGGGCTACTGGTATATAAGGGGGCTTGCTGGCACATAAGGGGGCTACTGGCACATAAGGGGGCTACTGGCACATAAAGGGGCTTGCTGGCACATAAGGGGGCTACTGGCACATAAAGGGGCTTGCTGGCACATAAAGGGGCTACTGGCACATAAGGGGCACTACTGGCACATAAGGGGGCACTACTGGCACATAAGGGGCACTACTGGCACATAAGGGGGCTACTGGCACATAAGGGGGCTACTGGCACATAAAGGGGCTTGCTGGCACATAAAGGGCTACTGGCACATAAGGGGCACTACTGGCACATAAGGGGGAGCTACTGGCACATAAGGGGAGCTACTGGCACATAAGGGGGCTACTGGCACATAAGGGGGCTACTGGCACATAAGGGGGCTACTGGCACATAAGGGGGCTTGCTGGCACATAAGGGGGCTACTGGCACATAAGGGGGCTTGCTGGCACATAAGGGGCACTACTGGCACATAAGGCGGGCTATTATTATTGTTATAAGGCTGCCTCTGTATATTATTATTATAATGGCCCCCTCTGTACTATTCTTATCTTAATAGCCCCCACTGTATTAGTATTATTATTTATACAGAGGGGGCCGTTATTATAATAATAGCACAGAGAGGGCCTTTATATTAATAATAATACCGAGCTGTGCTGCCATGTTGGACGGGGAGAATTGGGATATACCCTATATATTGTGTATTATATTATGGGGGCACTCGGAGGAAGGCGGGAGAGGAGCACTATGGGGGCATTTACTAGGGGCACTATATAGGGGTATTTCATACTGGTACATTATGGGGACATTAGCTGAGCTGGGGTATTACAAGGGGGTATTTTTGCACTGTATATTAAAGGAGAATTATTACTACGAGGGGTATTATGGTGGGCTTTATTACTCCCCCATGTTATGACCCCCAGTAGCAGCACCAGCCTCTCCCTGCTCTGCTATCCCTCTGATCCTTCTCCAAATCCTTATTCTGATATCTTTCTCTTTAGGATAAAACACATCATCAGCTCTGCCGATCCCCACAGTATACCTCTACACCGATCCCCCAGCCAAAGTGTGAAGTGGTGTCCGAGATCCCCAAGGGCCAAGCAACTGTAAGTTTTCATGTGAAATATGTTTGTTATACACATATAGCATACACTGCGCACAGCGTCATTGATTACTATGACGCCGTGCGCTTCGTGTCGCCGCTACAGTACCGTAAGGGCAGATCATCTGATGGGGGCGTCAATTTTATCTTGCCTAGGGCGGCAAAAATTCTTGCACCGGCCCTGCTCGGGACCTAACACTCACCTACCTGTGCCATATGGGCAATGCCAGGGGCCAGTGGGCTAAATTATAGGAATGTATTAGGCCGACTCGCAGCAGACTCCTCAGTTACCTCCAGCATGTAACCATGCCTACAATGGGAGGAGGGAGAAGGCTGTGAGCCCCACCCAAGACTGGCTGATATGGCCCAGGCCTCAGAGGTGCACTCTAAATATAGCCTGTGGATGGAAAACAGGCTATATTTACATGGGAGTTTATACACCTCCAAACAATTATATATACACAAACCAACTGAAAGGCGGCATGAAGCAGGATGTGCTCAACCCAAAAAATGCAGTTGTGCATATATATACAGGGAGCAGATCCTGCACTTGTG
>JAKVIS010002101.1:0-25826 GCA_033119425.1 Bufotes viridis
AGGATCAGTAGAGGATAAGTAATGTATGTGCTCCAGTGACTGCACCAGCAGAATAGTGAGTGCAGCTCTGGAGTATAACTACAGGATGTTGATTCACAGGATCAGCAGAGAAGATAAGTAATGTTATGTACACAGCAGACTGCACCAGCAGAATGAGTGAATGCAGCTCTGGAGTATAATACAGGATGTAACTCAGTGACTGCGGTACAGGATAAGTAATGTGATGTGGGAAGGTACAACAGTGGCTCACCGTAGCAGAATAGTGAGTGCAGCAGCTGTAGGAGATAATCCCGGGATGTAACTCAGGATCAGTGCAGGATAACAAATGTAAAGTGTTTTTTTTTTTTTTTTTTTTTGGGGGGAACTTTTATATTGATGGCCTAATCGGATCCATCCACTACCACAGTTATGTAATTCTGGTGCTGGAGCCATTGCAGAACAGCCGTAGGGGTGGAGGGGGAGTGCTGGGACCTTTTATCGCGCTTTCGTACTCCACCGCTCCCTGGTCTTCCTCCACATGCTGTGCTGGCACATGTCCCACGACACTGTCGCAGTCACCTGGCAGCTGACGCGGGACGGCCGGAGAAGACTAGGGAGTGATTAGTGCAGGAGAGACTGCCGGATCTGCAGAGCGGTGACAGAGCAGGAGAGGCAAAGTTCATTTATTTTATCTCTGATGGGATCTGGATCTGAGCTCTGATGAAGGCTGGGGGTCTGTTCTGATTGCAAATCTTACTTTCCGTCTCATCTAAAACCTAGGTCACGTCTTATAAAGTGGCAATACATTTATTCCATTTTTAAAGAAATTCTTTATAAAAACCTGTAATAGCAGGAAGAGTTCACGTGGTGTCTACAACAGGGAACGCAGTGACGATGGTGGAGGCGCTGCCTGTGTCTACAGTGTGAGTGTGCTTGAGGATGAAACAGCTGATGTCAGGTCTCCTTTGTTTTATGTATTACCTACCACTGGTGAGTCAGCGAGAACATGCGCAATGTCCTGCGTCTGTATCCGTCAACGGGCTTGAAAAAAAGAAAAAAATCTCAATGCAGCGTAATCTCCGGTTAGATAGATTAATATAACTTGCGCTGTTTGGCTGCAATCTGGTACATCACTGGAGAGGTTGTCACAGCTCTTCCCCTATAGGTCCCAACAATAGACGTGAACCCAACGGATAATCCTAGCCACCTGCAAAACAGTTTTCTCCGTCAGTATCTGCACCCACCTGGGCGCTTCAGCCAATCATGGACTTAAAGAGTCCTTTCAAAAAGGACTGGTTCAAAGGAGGTCTTAAGAAGCTTTTTATAACAAATTGGAGAAATCGAGCTTGAATAGAAGTGGAGTAGAGTGACTTCTATTGTCTGCTGCTTACAATGCTGCTCTAACACTTCTCCCAAGGCAGTTGAAAAGGATTTTCTTTTACTGCATCAATGGGGGTCAGGCAACAGGCCGATCAGCGCCGTACATAGTATATCGGCTGTGCTTGGTATCGCAGCTCAGCCCCTAGGCCACGTGAACAATGATGTCACTGGTATAGGAAAAGCAGAGAGAACGCCATGGCGCTCACAGGGGCGTCGCTACCTTCAGCTGATCGGCAGGGGTGCCGGGTGTCGGACCCCCACCAACCAGGATAGGTCATCAGTAAAAAAAAAAACTCACCGAACAGCTTCAGTCGTGCAAACTGCAATCAACATCTCAGAGGTCTTTGGCGCGTCTTCGATTATGACAAACAGATTATGCTGACCGAAGCACGAGTCTCCGGTATTTAGTGCCAGAGATTTCTAGTACAAGTCATTCCAAATGAGAAAGCCAGTCGGATAACTAGCCGAATGTATTCAAGAGAAAAAAAATCCAGTTGCTCTGACTTATTACTACTGATATACCATGACCTGAGTGAATGAGACCCTTCACAGACAACTAGCTAACACTTTCCTCAGAGACATTAGTAACTAGCATGCACATTTCTCGTTGTATTAACCAACCAGTTTACACTTTTCTCAGTTATGTTTTAAACTAGTTCTATTAGAAACTAGTTTACATCTTTACACAGTTCTATTGGCACTAGTTAAAACTTTCTTCAGTTATATAACTAACTAGCTGGGATGTTGCTCAGTTATATCAGTCACTATTCTCCAGTCACTAGTCGCTATGTTGTACTTGCAACTAGTTTGCATTTTTGCAATTGTGGAAATACCTAGTTTACAGTTTCATCAGTTGCAGTAGTAACTAGTGTTCCCTTTTCTCAGTAGGGGTAGTAACTGGTTAGCACTTTGCTCAGTTATATTAGTAACTAATTTGCACGTTCCTCATTGTAGCAATAACTGCTTTACACTCGTCAGTTATGTCAACAACAGGTTTGCACCTCCCTCGGTTGCACTAGTGAGTAGTAGGCACTTTACTTGGTTACATGAGTAACTCATTTACACTTCCCTCAGTTAGGACAGTAACCAGTTTGCACTTTTCAGTTGTGGTAGTAAAGTTAATCTCCATATGCTTCATTTTAGTCCAATTTTCCTGCTAGGCTCGTCCATTCAGGTCAATAGGTATGTAGAAAAAAAAAACAGCACACGGACACCATTTCCGTTTTTCATGAATGGTTGCTAGGAAACGATGAAACGCAGTCTGCGCCAAAATGGGATCAATATGGAAGGAAAATCGCCAACTTCTAGTAGACAGAACACAGACAAATTTTACAGTTTGTCTGAATGACCCTTACACTTTTCTCAGTTGTATCAGTAACTAGTCTGTACTTTCCTCTGTTGTATCAGTAACTAGTCTGCACTTTCCTCTATGATATCAGTAACTAGTCTGCACTTTCCTCTGTTGTATCAGTAACTAGTCTGCACTTTCCTCTATGATATCAGTAACTAGTCTGCACTTTCCTCTGTTGTATCAGTAACTAGTCTGCACTTTCCTCTGTTATATCACTAACTAGTCTGCACTTTCCTCTGTTGTATCAGTAACTAGTCTGTACTTTCCTCTATGATATCAGTAACTAGTCTGCACTTTCCTCTATGATATCAGTAACTAGTCTATACTTTCCTCTGTTGTATCAGTAACTAGTCTGTACTTTCCTCCTTTGTATCAGTAACTAGTCTGCACTTTCCTCTGTTGTATCAGTAACTAGTCTGCACTTTCCTCCTTTGTATCAGTAACTAGTCTGCACTTTCCTCTGTTGTATCAGTAACTAGTCTGCACTTTCCTCTATGATATCAGTAACTAGTCTGCACTTTCCTCCTTTGTATCAGTAACTAGTCTGCACTTTCTCTGTTGTATCAGTAACTAGTCTGTACTTTCCTCTATGATATCAGTAACTAGTCTGCACTTTCCTCTGTTGTATCAGTAACTAGTCTGCACTTTCCTCTATGATATCAGTAACTAGTCTGCACTTTCTCTGTTGTATCAGTAACTAGTCTGCACTTTCCTCTGTTGTATCAGTAACTAGTCTGTACTTTCCTTTCTTGTATCAGTAACTAGTCTGTACTTTCCTTTCTTGTATCAGTAACTAGTCTGCACTTTCCTCTGTTGTATCAGTAACTAGTCTGCACTTTCCTCTATGATATCAGTAACTAGTCTGCACTTTCTCTGTTGTATCAGTAACTAGTCTGCACTTTCCTCCTTTGTATCAGTAACTAGTCTGTACTTTCCTCTGTTGTATCAGTAACTAGTCTGCACTTTCCTCTGTTGTATCAGTAACTAGTCTGTACTTTCCTTTCTTGTATCAGTAACTAGTCTGCACTTTCCTGTTGTATCAGTAACTAGTCTGTACTTTCCTCTATGATATCAGTAACTAGTCTGCACTTTCCTCTGTTGTATCAGTAACTAGTCTGTACTTTCCTCTATGATATCAGTAACTAGTCTGCACTTTGCTCTGTTGTATCAGTAACTAGTCTGTACTTTGTTGTATCAGTTTACGCTTCCCAGTATTACTAGTAACTAGTTTACTTCTCTCATTTATGTTGTATTAGCGGCAGGTCATCATTTTCACTGGGTAGATTTGTGACTTTCCTGCAGTTTGAGCACTTTGCTGTTATATTAGTAACTAGTTCACACCTTCCTCAGTTGTGGCAGTAACGCCGGTCACTAGTTTTACACTTTCTCCAGGTATCAGTAACCACTCCACACTGTTATATTAACTAGTTATCACTTTCCTGAGTTATATCAGTAACCGCTCCACACTGTAATATTATAACTAGTTATCACTTTCCTGAGTTATATCAGGAAGTAGCTCTCACATTCCTCACTAGTAGTAAGCACTTTTCCTGGGACACATTAAGAACCAGTTCACACACTGACAAGTTGCGGTAGTACAGAATTAGCACTCTTCCCAAGTAGTAACTGGTCTGCGGTTTAATCAGCTGTGGTAGTAATTTACAATGTCCCCAGTTAAAACTATTAACCGGTCAGCACGCTCCTCGGCTGTATTAGTGACCGTGCAGGCTCCGGTGCTCCTCCCCATGCTCTTCCGGGCCCAGCACCGCTCACATCCAGGAGCAGACCCTGAAGCCCCGGTCCATGCAGCGCAGACATTCCGCTCACCATGAGCCTCCTCCGGCAGACAGCTCCACACTCACAGAATGCTGCTGCCACCACCAACACTTGACGCATTGCAGGTACAGCGCGACCAATCACAGAGCTCGTCTCTGCCGAGTAACCATTGCAGGGTTCCGGCGACCAATCAAAGCGCTCCTAACACCCCGCGACCCAGAGACTGCGCCGCCCATTCTTGCAACGTGGTAATGAGACTGTAACCTTCCGCGGTGAGATATAGTTCCTGAGACTGAGCCGCCTGGTGACCGCGCATTGTGCACGACTGTGTGTGAATAGTCGGGTGTTAACCCTTACAGTGCCTGCTGCTGCTATTATACAACTATATACACGCGTCAAATACAATATTTTTCTTAATGTAAATGTGTATTACAGCTCTTTACTGTACATATAATTCAGCAGAGGTCTGAAGTCCTCTGTAACAAAACTCTGCATATAATGAGGTGTTACCTGCAGTCCTATGTAACACCACAGATAACACTGATAACTGAGTACAGATAATACAGTAGCCATTACCTGCAGTCCTATGTAACACCACAGATCACAGTGGTGCATCTGAGTACAGATAATGTAGTAGATGTCGCCTGCAGTCCTATGTAACACTACAGATATCACAGTGATAACTCTCTGAGTACAGATAATGTAGTAGATATCACCTGCAGTCCTATGTAACACTACAGATAACACAGTGATAACTCTCTGAGTATAGATCATGTAGTAGATGTCACCTGCAGTCCTATGTAACACCACAGATAACACAGTGATGACTATCTGAGGACAGATAATGTAGTAGATGTCACCTGCAGTCCTATGTAACACTACAGATAACACAGTGACAACTCTCTGAGTACAGATAATGTAGTAAATGTTACCTGCAGTCCTATGTAACACCACAGATAACATAGTGATAACTCTCGGAGTACAGATAATGTAGTAAATGTTACCTGCAGTCCTATGTCACACCACAGATAACACAGTGATAACTCTCTGAGTACAGATAATGTAGTAGATGTCACCTGCAGTCCTATGTAACACCACAGATAACACAGTGATAACTCTCTGAGTACAGATAATGTAGTAGATGTTACCTGCAGTCCTATGTAACGCCACAGATAACACTGATAACTGAGTGCAGATAATACAGTAGACATTACCTGCAGTCCTATGTAACACCACCGATCACAATGATAACTCTCTGAGTACAGATAATGTAGTAGATGTCACCTGCAGTCCTATGTAACACCACAGATAACATAGTGATAACTCTCGGAGTACAGATAATGGATCAGATGTCACCTGCAGTCCTATGTAACACCACAGATAACACAGTGATAACTCTCTGAGTACAGATAATGTAGTAGATGTTACCTGCAGTCCTATGTAACACCACAGATAACATAGTGATATCTCTGAGTACAGATAATGTAGTAGATGTCATCTGCAGTCCTATGTAACACCACAGATAACACAATGATAACTCTCTGAGTACAGATAATGTAGTAGATATCACCTGCAGTCCTATGTAACACCACCGATCACAATGATAACTCTGAGTACAGATAATGTAGATGTCACCTGCAGTCCTATGTAACACCACAGATAACACAGTGATAACTCTCTGAGTACAGATAATGTAGTAGATATCACCTGCAGTCCTATGTAACACCACAGATAACACAGTGATAACTCTCTGAGTACAGATAATGTAGTAGATGTCACCTGCAGTCCTATGTAACACCACAGATAACGCAGTGATAACTCTCTGAGTACAGATAATGTAGATGTCACCTGCAGTCCTATGTAACACCACAGATAACATAGTGATAACTCTCTGAGTACAGATAATGTAGTAAATGTTACCTGCAGTCCTATGTAACACCACAGATAACACAGTGATAACTCTCTAAGTACAGATAATGTAGTAGATGTCACCTGCAGTCCTATGTAACACCACAAATAACACAGTGATAACTGTGTACAAATAATGTAGTAGATGTCACCTGCAGTCCTATGTAACACCACAGATAACATAGTGATAACTCTCGGAGTACAGATAATGTAGTAGATGTCACCTGCAGTCCTATGTAACACCACAAATAACATAGTGATAACTCTCGGAGTACAGATAATGTAGTAGATGTCACCTGCAGTCCTATGTAACACCACAGATAACACAGTAATATCTCTCTGAGTACAGATAATGTAGTAGATGTTACCTGCAGTCCTATGTAACACCACAGATAACATAGTGATAACTCTCGGAGTACAGATAATGTAGTAGATGTCACCTGCCGTCCTATGTAACACCACAGATAACACAGTGATAACTCTCTGAGTACAGATAATGTAGTAAATGTTACCTGCAGTCCTATGTAACACACTGCAGCTTACCAGCATGAAACGGCTGAGGCCAGTGATTGGCTGCAACGGTCACATATGATATACGGGTACGTCATTACTGATGGGGGATCGGAGCGGCTGCGCTGGAATGGTGGGAGTTCAGAACGAAAATTAAAAAATTTTACTTTGGAAAACCCCTTTATTATTAATATTGACAATAGAGATGTCTTCGCCAATAGGGTGCTGTAGTGGGTGCAGAAGGGGCAATCACACTGCGACCCTGGTACCTGAGGGTCCCCAAAGACCCTCCTGCCACTTAAAGGGGATTTCCAGGCTCCTGATATTGATTACTTAGGCCTCTTGCACATGACCGTATGTATTTTGTGGTCTGCAAAAAACGGATCTGCAAAAAATACGGATGACGTCCATGTGCGTTCCGTATTTTGCGGAATGGAACAGCTGGCCCCTAATAGAACAGTCCTATCCTTGTCTGTAATGCGGACAATTATAGGACAAGTTCTATTCTTTTGTGGAACAGACGTACGGAAACTGAATGCACACGGAGTAACTTCTGTTTTTTTTGCGGATCCATTGAAATGAGTGGTTCCGTATACGTAACGGACACGGAAAGAAAATACGTTCGTGTGCATAAGCCCTTAAAGGGATATTCCAGGATTTTGTTATTGATGGCCTATCCTCAGGTATCAGCGGGAGCAGCGCTGCAGTAACCAGTTCCGTCACCACACAATGGACGCAGCTGTGTATTTTTTCTTTTATTTGGGGGGGACTGCAGTGTGACCCCTGCCAATCAGATATTAAAGGGGTTGTCCGTCTTGGACATCAGGGTCATATCGCTAGGATATGCCCCCAATAGGCCTATGCTTAGAACGGAGCCTTCAACGTGTAGGAGGGTGCACCACGCATGCGCTGCCGACCTCCATTAGTTTCTATGGGACCTCAATAAAAAGCTGAGCAGCCCGCTTGGCTATTTTCCGAAGTCCCATTGAAATAATTGGGAAATACACTGCGCAAGCGCGGCCACCGCTCTATTCGCTCCTATGTGACTTACGGAAATAGCTGAGCCAGCAGTCCCATAGAAATGAAAGGAGAGTGGCCGCGCATTGCAGGCTCCCTTCTTAGGATAGGTGCGGGTCCCAGAGGTGGGACCCCCTGCACCTATTAGACATTGGGGGCATATCCTAGCGATATGACCCCAATGTCCAAGATGGGACAACCCCTTTAATGGCCTATCCTGTGGATGAGCCATTAATAGCAACATCCTAGAAGACCCCTTTAAGAGGGAACACCAGTGCTTTCTGTGGCGCGTTGGTGCGACTGGCACAGATTCTGTCCTGTCCCTAGGACCTCACCTGCAGCCGTGCATGTCAAATAGATGCCATTTTTCTTGTTTTCGCACCTACGAGCGTTATTGATTGAATGAAAGGGTTAAGCAACGTGTCCTTTTTGGCACCAAGGTGTATGGAGTCTGTTTTCTATGTCAATATTTAGCGCTCAGGATATCCCAACTGACTGGTGCTTTGTGCCTCCGCACCTCGTCCTAGCAACCATCTCACCAGGAGACCGGAGGCTGCGGTACGCTTCTTTCTGTGGCTAAACTCTGACACTAATGGGCCGCCCCTCCCCGGATCACGCCCGTCGCTACCGCTCATAAAGGGGGAATATTTTCCATGTTGTGTACACACAATTATCTCCTGTAGTAACGTCTCTGTGGGCTGCTGCTAGGTGGGGACCATGCACACAGATATACGCCAAGCTCCTATCTCCAATGCAGAAGGAGGAGGATATGGAAGTTGTGTTGGCACCGAAAGCCCTCGTTCTGCTTCACCCATTAGAAACAATTATCAGCCGAGGGCATCCGTCAGCAGTTTTGTCCCTATGACACTGGCTGACCTTTTACATGTGTGCTTGGCAGCTGAAGGCATCTGTGTTGGTCCCATGTTCCTATTTGCTCGCATTACTGAGAAATATGATGTTTTATTATATGTAAATGAGCCTCTAGGAGCAACGGGGGCGTTACCATTACACCTCTCTCTGCAACTGCTGCGCCCTCTCCACTTTGATTGACAGGCCAAAACGTGATGACTTTCACATTGCCTGGTCCGGTCCAGAGGGCCAGCATTATGTAATAAAGGTGCAGATGGATATTACCAGCAGGTGATGTGCAGGGACACACCCTAAACTGGTAACACCCAGCTGGACCTTTGTTGCACACTGCTGACAATTGATTCATAAGCTTCTAGAAGAAATAATAAAGGACGGGAACAACATGCAAGTAGTTACTAAAACAAACATGAGAGGAGAGGTGAGAGTTCTACTTTAATACCATGGCTGCACTGTAGACATTGTGCCCAACAGCCCAAGCACTGCATCTCTCATTTTACTGCCTGTGCCCCTGTAGTTTCTCTGCCCCAGGGGCCCCTTTAATGCCTGAGCTCAAATACCCCTATAGTACCTGTGCCCTCCTTTTAGTGTATCTGCCCCTATAAGGCCCCTTTCACACGAGTGAGTTTGCCGCACGGGTGCAATGCGTGATGTGAACGCATAGCACCCGCACTGAATCCTGAACCATTCATTTCAATGGGTCTGTGTACATGAGCGTTTTTTTTCACGCATCACTTCTGCGTTGCGTGAAAATCGCAGCATGTTCTATATTCTGCGTTCTTCACGCAGCTCTGGCCCCATAGAAGTGAATGGGGCTGCGTGAAAAACGCATTGCATCCGCAAGCAAGTGCGGGTGCAATGCGTTTTTCACTGATGGTTGCTAGGAGGTGTTGTTTGTAAACCTTCCGTTTTTTAACACGTGTGTGAAAAACGCATCAAAACGCATTGCACCCGCGAGATAAAAACTGAACAACCAAATGCAATCGCAGGCAAAACTGAATGGCTTTGCCTGCGAAATCGCATTTTTTACTGAACGCATCCGGACCTAATCCAGACACGCTCGTGTGAAATGGGCCTAAAAGCTTACCCTTGTCTTTCCCTTAGGGCTCATGCACACGAGTATTGGATATTTCGCGGTATGCAAATTGCGGATCTGCAAAACACAGATACCGGCCACATGCAGTCCGTATTTTGCGGAAAGAAATGGCCGGTCCCTAATGGACCAGTCCTATCCTTGTCCGTAATGCAGACAATAATAGGACATGTTCTATTTTTAGGACATACGGAAACAGAATGCACAGGGAGACATTTCCGTTTTTTTTTTTGCGGCCCCATTGAAGTGAATGGTTCCGCATAAGGGCTTAAAAAAAAAATTGAATGGGCATGAGCCCTTAGGGTCTGCCCACACGAGTTTGCTGGGGGAATCAAACTGTTAGGGTCCATTCACATGACGATTTTTGGATCCGTGCCAAAAAGGCCTCTAAAAAGCTTCCCATTTAGTTCAATTGGAGGGAAAACTTGTTTTTTTTTCCATGTTGAAAAAACAGCATTGAAAAAAGAAGCAGCGTGCTCTATCGTAGAGTGGAATCTGCTGATTGTGCCACTCAAATGAATGGGAAGCTGAAGAAACTCGACAAAAACTGCACCAAAACCATGTAGAAAATCAGTGTGGATTCCGTGTGTTCAAAAGTCTTATAGCATTATCTTGATTTATAATGCTCTGTAACCCTTAGAGGTCTGGAATGTATTGGATAAAACGGACATAATGCTGTCAGTGTTATACAATACATTCCACAACTGTAAGAGTTAAGCCTCATTCACACGTCCATGCTTAAATCCGTGAGCAGGTGGTCAGTGCTGCATCCGTAAAGCTGTCCGTGAAGCATCCGTGTTGGGTCCGTGTGTCTGTTTTTTGCTGTCCGTGTTTCACTGACACTGCAGAGCTGAAAAATAATTTTCGAAGCATCTCTTCCTAATGATCTTTGAAACACGGATGCAACAGGGATGGCATCCGTGTTGCATCCGTGGTTTTCACGGACCCATAGACTATGGCCTCATGCACACGACCGTATGTGTTTTGCGGTTCGCAAAAAAAAACCGGATGACGTTCCGTATGGCATCCGTTTTTTTTTGCGGATCCGTTATTTTTGTAATGTAATTGTAATAATGCCTATCCTTGTCCGCAAACTAGAAAAAAATAGGACATGCTCTATTTTTTTGCGGAACGGAAAAACGGACATACGGAAATGGAATGCACACGGAGTACCTTCCGTTTTTTTTGCGGACCCATTGAAATGAATGATTCCGCATATGGTCCGCAAAAAAAACGGAACGGACATGGAAAGAAAATACCTTCGTGTGCATGAGGCCTATAATGGACGTGATGGATCCGTGAACACAGAAAAAATAGGGCATGCATCCGTGCTAAAAACACTGACCCACGGACCGTGCTAAAAAAACTGATGTCTGGATACACACATTAAAGTGAATGGGGGACGTGTGCTGTCCGTGGAGCACTCGTCCGTGAAACACTGACGTGTGAATGAGGCTTTACATAGCCTCAGAAATCAGTATAAGGGTCCATTCACATGTCCGCAATTCCGTTCCGCATTTTGCGGAACAGAATTGCGGACCCATTAGTTTTAATGGGGACAGGCGATGTCCCGGCCGGGTCCGCAATTGCGGATCTGCACTTCCGGGTCCGCAATCGCGTTCCCGAAATAAATAGAACATGTCCTATTCTTATCCGCAATTGCGGACTAGAAAAGGCATTTTCTATGAGAGTGCGGCGATGTGTGGTCCGCAAAATGCGGAACGCACATCGCCGGTTTCCGTGTTTTGCGGATCCGCGGATCCGCAAAACACACACGGACGTGTGAATGGACCCTAATGCTATGTGACCCCCATCAGCGCTGGGAGGTCAGGACGGGAACTGCTGCATACTGACACTGCAAGTCCGACTCGTGGAACTCGCTCGTCTTAAAGGGGCCAATGTCTGACAGGTGTGGTCCCAGAGTACTTACAACAGAGCCTGCAAAGTGCCCGAGGGCACACCGCGCAAGCATGGCATCCCTCTATTCATTCCTATTGGAACGCCGAAGATAGCTGAGCAGCTCGCACGCCTATTTTCAGAAGTCTCATTGAAATGAATGGGAAGTGCACTGTGAAAATTCAAGTGTAACCCATCGAGCCAGGGACATGACACACAGGTCATTGGCTGCAGCGGCCATGTGACCCACATCAAACTCGATGTTGATGGGGGACCTGCAGAGGCACTGGGGGAAGCGATGGATTTGGAACCCAACGGCAGGGATCCGGTATGTATGGTAAGTATGGACTGGCCATGCTGGGTGGGGGTCCGCAGAAAAGGTCCCCAGAAGTAAACAACTTATATGTTCCAGATTTAGCAATTACAATGTTGGTAAGTATGTGGAATCTGCCCACTGATTAGCCACATTCTATGGGAATACTCCACGTGTGGCCACTAGTGCAGAATCCACGCTGAGTGCTCATGTTCCGTGGACTACGGCATGGACTCCCATTTAAAGCAATGGGAGACTAATGTCCTCGTCAAAAATGCATCTGCTTCCGAACAAAAAAGTTGTAATTTTTTAACAAATTAACTGGAAGGGACACGCCCCATTTCTTTCAACACGCGCTTCTTCAAAGCAGCCAAACCTTTTCCTCTAGGCCTCATGCACACGGCCGTTGCTCAGCCATTCCGTGCATTGGGGATCGCAATTTGCGGTCTTCAATGCACGGGCAACATCCATGCAGATTCCGCAGACGGATGCAGACCCATTCAACTTGAAAGGGTCCGTGATCCGTCCGCACTGCAAAAAAATAGAACATGTTCTATTTTTTTGAGGTGCAGAGACACAGAGAGAAACCACATGGAAGGACTCCGTAGTGCTTCTGTGGGGTTCCGTGCCTCTGTTCCGGTGAGCACGCGGCTGGTGCCCTCATATTGCGGACCTACTGTTTGCATGCCACAATACGGGCATGGCCAAGCAACAACGGTGTGCATGGGGCCTTAACCCAATGACTCCAGACAAGTATTGTAATTCCATCCATTTTCCCCTAAATTCAAAGTTAAATGTATGAAAACTAATGTACATGAGAAGCAGACAAGGTGCTAGAGTAGCCAGTCAGAATGCAGCTTACATGCCAGCCTGCCATAGATAAAGATAAAAGTTGAAATCTGATTGGTTGCTCTTTCCAGCAACTTCATTGTGAAGGCGTTGCCTACAGCAACCAATCAGATCACCTGTTTCCTTTTCTAACCGATAGTCTGATTGGTTCAGCTACTGTAGTGACCAATCAGAATCCAGCTTGTATTTTCTAGAGCAGCTAGGAAATGAGGGATGTGATGAGATTGGTTGCTATGGGCAACTTCTCAGTTTCAAAAATCTAATGAAAGACCTGATAAGGTTTTTATGAGAGGTACATACATGCACAGCACAAGCACACAAACTTATCATGGGGGAGGTTTAACTAAACTGGTGCAAAAGGGATACTGGTTTAATTGCCCATAGCAATCTATCAGATTCCACCTTTCACTTGTCATAGTTCCTTTGGTAAGTGAATGGATCAATCTGATTGGTTGGTAGGGGCAACTAAGTCAGTTTTCATTTGCATCAGTTTTGACAGATTACCCCCATATACTCTTGGGGCCACATTTATCAAAACTGTCTAAAACAATTTCCTAAATGGAGTTGTGTGCCACTAGCCATAGTGCCCCAACAACAGTGACAACCATAATGCCCTAATAACCGTACTAGCCATAGTGCCCCCATAACAGTGCTAGCCATAGTGCCCCGATAACCGTGACAGCAATAGTGCCCCAACAACAGTGACAACCATAGTGCCCCCATAATGGTGACAGCAATAGTGCCCCCATAACAGTGCTAGCCATAGTGCCCCCATAACAGTGACAGCAATAGTGCCCCCATAACTGTGACAGCCATAGTGCCCCCATAACATTGACAGCAATAGTGCCCCCATAACAGTGCTAGCCATAGTGCCCCCATAACAGTGCCAGCCATTGCGCCCCCATAACATTGACAGCAATAGTGCCCCCATAACAGTGCCAGCCATAGTGCCCCCATAACATTGACAGCAATAGTGCCGCCATAACAGTGCTAGCCATAGCGCCCCCATAACATTGACAGCAATAGTGCCCCCATAACAGTGCTAGCCATAGTGCCCCCATAACATTGACAGCAATAGTGCCCCTTTAACAGTGCTAACCATAGCGCCCCCATAATAGTGATAGCCATAGTGCCCCCATAACAGTAACAGTAATAGTCCCTCCATAACTGTGATAACTATAATGCCCCCATAACAGTGCTAGCCATAGTGCCCCCATAACAGTGCTAGCCATAGTGCCCCTTTAACAGTGCTAGCCATAGTGCCCCTTTAACAGAGCTATAGCCCCCAATAACAGTGACAACCATAATGCCCATATAAACTGTTATAGGAGCATTATGGTTGTCGCTGTTATGGGGGCTATAGCTAGCATAGCACCCCCATAACAGTGAAAGCCATAGCACCCCCGTAACAGTGAGAGCCATAGCGCCCCCATAACAGTGACATCCACACTGCTCCCATAACGGTGACATCCACACTGCCCCCATACCAGTGACATTCCACAGTGCTCCCTAACAGTGACATCCACAGTGCCCCCATAACAGTGCTAGCCATAGTGCCCCGATAACCGTGACAGCAATAGTGCCCCAACAACAGTGACAACCATAATGCCCCCATAACCGTACTAGCCATAGTGCCCCCATAACAGTGCTAGCCATAGTGCCCCCATAACTGTGACAGCAATAGTGCCCCAACAACAGTGACAACCATAATGCCCCCATAACCGTACTAGCCATAGTGCCCCCATAATGGTGACAGCAATAGTGCCCCCATAACAGTGCTAGCCATAGTGCCCCCATAACAGTGCTAGCCATAGTGCCCCTTTAACAGTGCTAGCCATAGTGCCCCTTTAACAGTGCTAGCCATAGTGCCCCCATAACAGTGATAGCCATAGTGCCCCCATAACAGTGATAGCCATAGTGCCCCCATAACAGTGACAACCATAATGCCCCCATAACAATGCTAGCTATAGCCCCCCCATAACAGTGACAACCATAATGCCCATATAAACTGTTATAGGAGCATTATGGTTGTCGCTGTTACTGGGGGGGGGAGGCTATAGCTAGCATAGCGCCCCCATAACAGTTAGAGCCATAGCACCCCCATAACAGTGAGAGCCATAGCACCCCTGTAACAGTGACATCTACAGTGCCCCCATAACAGTGACATCCACAGCGCCCCTATAACAGTGACATCCACAGTGCCCCCATAACAGTGACATCCACAGCGCCCCCATAACAGTGTCATCCACAGTGCCCCCATAACAGTGTCATCCACAGTGCCCCCATAACAGTGACATCCACAGTGCCCCCATAACAGTGTCATCCACAGTGCCCCCATAACAGTGTCATCCACAGTGCCCCCATAACAGTGACATCCACAGTGCCCCCATAACAGTGACATCCACAGCGCCCCCATAACAGTGTCATCCACAGTGCCCCCATAACAGTGTCATCCACAGTGCCCCCATAACAGTGACATCCACAGCGCCCCCATAACAGTGTCATCCACAGACCCCCATAACACTAACAGCCCCAGAGCCCATGGTATTAGTAGATAATTATGATACAGATACTTTATGCAGATATTTCTATCCACAGAGCGGACGACCAGGGAGTTTCGCAGCGTTATCTGCAGATGCTGTTATATATGTGTCATGTAATGTGCTGCAGCATAGGGACGGCACTTATCTGGACGGGAATAATTGTAGGAAATCCTGCTTTGCAGTTTAATGCCAGTCCCTTATTTCCTGGTTATTACAGAGCACATTTCAATCATTCACCGTCACTGAACAGAAATCCAGAAAAGCTACAATATTTCTAATTAAGGACAAGTCAGCCGAAGCAGAGCTCCTAGATGGAAGTCGCCAGCTATATATAGCAGCATGTTTCCTTTTCAGCATGTGTACAATATGGCGGTCGGTACGAGCGACATGTACACTGATGGCTGTTGTATCATCAGTGTTCACGAAAAACCTCAAATACAAACACTCATCATCTCACATCAAAGAGTCAGATTTAGACTCTTTAGACTCCTCACCTGCCATCGTCTCTAGGTCTCTTACAGATTGGAACACTAAACCACTGGACACCAGGGACTGGGACACTAAACCACTGGACATCAAGGACGAAAGAACTAAACCGCTAAACACTACAGACTGGGACACTAAACCACTGGACATCAAGGGCGAAAGAACTAAACCACTAAACACTACAGACTGGGACACTAAACCACTGGACACCAGGGACTGGGGCACTAAACCACTGGACACTAGGGACTGAGGCACTAAACCACTGGACACCAGGGACTGGGGCACTAAACCAATGGACACCAAGGACGAAAGAACTAAACCACTGAACACCAGGGACTGGGGCACTAAACCACTGAACACCAGGGACTGGGGCACTAAACCACTGAACACCAGGGACTGGGGCACTAAACCACTAAACACCAGGGACTGGGGCACTAAACCACTGGACATCAAGGACGAAAGAACTAAACCACTAAACACTACAGACTGGGGCACTAAACCACTGAACACCAGGGACTGGGGCACTAAACCACTAAACACCAGGGACTGTGGCACTAAACCACTGGACATCAAGGACGAAAGAACTAAACCACTAAACACTACAGACTGGGGCACTAAACCACTGGACACCAGGGACTGGGGCACTAAACCACTGGACACTAGGGACTGAGGCACTAAACCACTGGACACCAGGGACTGGGGCACTAAACCAATGGACACCAAGGACGAAAGAACTAAACCACTAAACACTGCAGACTGGGGCACTAAACCACTGGACACCAGGGACTGGGGCACTAAACCACTGGACACTAGGGACTGAGGCACTAAACCACTGGACACCAGGGACTGGGGCACTAAACCAATGGACACCAAGGACGAAAGAACTAAACCACTAAAGACTACAGACTGGGGCACTAAACCACTGGACACCAGGGACTGGGGCACTAAACCACTGGACATTAGGGACTGGGGCACTAAACCACTGGACACCAGGGACTGGGACACTAAACCACTGGACACCAAGGACTGGGGCACTAAACCACTGGACACTAGGGACTGAGGCACTAAACCACTGGACACCAGGGACTGGGGCACTAAACCAATGGACACCAAGGACGAAAGAACTAAACCACTAAACACTGCAGACTGGGGCACTAAACCACTGGACACCAGGGACTGGGGCACTAAACCACTGGACACTAGGGACTGAGGCACTAAACCACTGGACACCAGGGACTGGGGCACTAAACCAATGGACACCAAGGACGAAAGAACTAAACCACTAAAGACTACAGACTGGGGCACTAAACCACTGGACACCAGGGACTGGGGCACTAAACCACTGGACATTAGGGACTGGGGCACTAAACCACTGGACACCAGGGACTGGGACACTAAACCAATGGACACCAAGGACTGGGGCACTAAACCACTGGACACCAGGGATCAAAGAACTAAACCAGTAAATACTACACACTGCAACACTAAACTACTAAGTACCAGGAACGGGGACACTAAAACATTGGGCACCAGGGACTGGGACACTAAACCACTGGACATCAAGGACCAAAGAACTAAACCACTAAATACTGCAGACTGGTAGACTAAACTACTGAACAGCAGGGACTGGGAGGCTTTACCAGTGGACACTGGGGACTCGGTTTTTAATCCATTAGACACAAAACACTGGAATACCAACCTTCTAGATTTGGAGAACAGGGGGCATTAATCCACAAGGCACTGGGGACTGGAGGGCTAAACACCTGGATACCAGGGACTTGATCAGTTATCCACTTAACACAAGACATTTACTGTATGCACTAACTTTCTGAACATGAGAGATTGAAAGCATTAATCCACAGGACACCAGGGACTTAAGAACTAAACACTAGGACACCTGGGACTCGGAAACTAAACCACTGGACACCAAGAATTTGGTCAATAATCTACTAAACACCAGGAACTTTCCGCTCACCCATGCTCTCAATTAATAAAACTCTTAACACTAAGGACTGGACACTAAACCACCATGTCCTAGGGACTGAAGAACTATACCACTGGACACCAGGGCCTGGATAAATAATTAGAGAAGGCACTTGAGGGCCGGGGGACATAAATCCAGAGGTCACCAGGGACCTGGGGACTGGAACACTAAACATCTGTACACTATGTACACTAAGGACTGGGTCAATAATCCACTAAACACAAGACATTTGTGCACTAACTTTCCGGACATTACAGATTGGGGGCATTAGTCTACTGGCCACCAGGGACTGAAGATCTAAAAACCATAGGACACATGGACTAGGAAACTAAACCACTAGACACCAGGGATTGGGTCAATGATGCAACAGACACCAGAGACTGGGTCAATAATCTAGTAGACACCAGAAATAGTGTAAATAATCCACTAGACACCAGGAACTTGGACACTAAACTCTTAAGACAAAGGACTGGACACTAAATCACTATATCCCGGGGATTTATGAACTAAACCACTTGGCAGAGCTTGGATAAATAATCTATTAGACACAAGGCAATCGGGGCACTTTAGGGACTGGGGATATTAATAGGTGGGACCCACATCTATATCGGGTGTGGAGCCCTGCAAAGTGGTGGAAGGAGGACCCGGGTCCGGCCACCACCAAGCGCTCTCCCTCATAGAAGTGAATGGGAGCACGCAGTGCATGACCAGCCACTGCTCC
This sequence comes from Bufotes viridis, assembly GCA_033119425.1. Classification (NCBI taxonomy): domain Eukaryota; kingdom Metazoa; phylum Chordata; class Amphibia; order Anura; family Bufonidae; genus Bufotes; species Bufotes viridis. The sequence goes on from JAKVIS010002101.1 coordinate 18,674, forward strand.
CATTCACTTCTATGGGCTTGACGGAAATAGCCGAGCCAGCTATTTTTGGCGGCCCCATAGAAAATGAATGGAGGGGGGAAGCGCATTTCCGGGGCTCTGTTCTTGATATAGGTGTGGGACCCGCACCTATCAGACAATGGGGGCTGCTCTAGCATCCAGGGGTGCACGTTAAACAAGTTTGTCCCACTCCCCAGCCCCATAGCATTTCCGTAGAGTAGGTCTATGGCAGTATTATCAATGTGTAAGGCCTCATGCACACGACTGTATGTGTTTTGTGGCCCGACAAATTGCGGATCCGCATGAAAAACTGGATGACGTCCGTATGGCATCTGTTTTTTTTGCGGATCCATTGTAATAATGCCTATCCATGTCTGCAAACTAGAAAAAATAGGACATGCTCTATTTTTTCAGCGGGGCTACAGAACGGACACACTGATGCGGACAGCACACGGGTGTGCTGTCCGCATATTTTGCGGACCCGTTGAAATGAACGGGTGTGCATCCTATCAGCAAAAAAAAAATGAACGGACAAGGAAACAAAATACGGTCGTGCGCATGAGCCCTAATAAACATGTTATTTTCTCATTGGTCCATAGTTGGAGGACACGCTTACAGAAGGGCCGTGCTATTCGCACCATCATAAAAAGGTGTATAAGCTGCATGATCCCCTTAGAGATCGGGGGCGTTCCCCTGAATAGAATATTTTTGGTGAATTATTTACAGTGCTCGTGGTGCTGATATTCCGCTCACCCATGCTCTTTATTAATAAAATATCTGATATCGGTATAACCTAACACCAATTTCTGAAAGTTGCAGCGGCCATAGGGTTGAAACAATGATCTCGATATACCATGTAACACGGCACCCTTGCAAACGAAATCCTAGAAGGCTTCAACTAATTACATCCCCCTTCCTAAATCTAGGTGACACCCGATAGGGCATGTTTCGTGTTTTGGGACGAGCTGGTGGTGGACGGTGCATTCGGCATGGCCGGTCCTCTGTTACACTCGCTCTCTCTTTCCCCTTCTGAGGTTGCTCTGGATTAAAGACAAAAAATAAATGATGCAATTTTCCATCGCACACATTCCAGAGCCTCCCACTCTGACCTTACTGCAGCATTACTATGCATCAAGCTGCCCAGGAAATAACATCCACCCATAGCACAGCGGCTACCAACTGGGTGTGATGCCATGAATTATCCATGCGGCTGCCACTTCATTCTAGAGATGGGCGTGGGTCACAGTGGAGAGACCCCATCCAATCTGGCCCGGAGGAGGGGGGGGGGAGACATATTCCTAGCAGTATGCTGTCAAAGTCTGAAGCCTGAGACAGAATTTGCCTATTTCTTATAGGTGGGGTCCCATTTAAGGGTACGTCTACACAGCAACACTGGTCGCATGATAGCTGTCGCAGCCAGGATCGCAGGGTAGCGGTGATCTGATAAAAACGTATGGGATTGCCGTGCAACTGGAGAAGAACAGGGGGCCTCAATCCAACCAAAGTCTCAATAGAGAGGGGTTTTCTGAGCGACAGATATTGATGACCTATCCTCAGGATAGGTCATCAGTATCAGATTAGTGGGGGTCCGACACCCAGAACCAATCAGCTGTTTTAGGCAGCCACGGTTCCGGGAAACTATATAGTGTATGGATCGTAAGCAGAAGGCTCTATATACTATGCAGGTCCCACCCCCAGCGTACTGCAGCTTACCTCCCACTGAATGGAGCCTTCGCTACAGCGCGCTGGCACGGCCTCTACACAGTGTATGGAGATGCATGCTTTAGCCCCATACACTCTATAGCAGGCATGCTCAACCTGCGGCCCTCCAGCTGTTGCAAAATGACAACTTCCAGCATGCCCTAATAGCTGTAGTCTGTCCAGGCATGCTGGGAGTTGTATTTTGGCAATAGCTGGAGGGCCGCAGGTTGGGCATTCCTGCTCTACAGTTTCCAGCGCCGCTGGAAACAGCTGATTAGTGAGGGTGCCGGGTGTTGGACCCCCACTAAAATGATATTGATGACCAATCCTAAGGATAGGTCATCAATATCTGTAGCGAGGAGAATCCCTTTAACTGTGATAGACCGCAATGGAGAGAGGACGCAGCCACGTCTACATTCAGTCTGGACCGGATTGGGGATCATTCTTTAAAGCGGTCGTCTCACTTCAGCAAATAGCATTTATCATGCAAACAAAGTTACTACAAGGCACTTACTAATGTATTGTGATCGTCCATATTGCCTCCCTCCTTTGCTGGCTCGATTCATTTTCCCATCACGTTATGCACTTCTTGTGACGACCACCCTGCAATCCAGCAGCGGTGGTCGTGCTTGCACACTGTAGGAAAAAGCGCCGTCCTATGCGCGCTCCCACAGTACCGACCACTAGAGGGGCCGGCGCTTTGTCCTATAGTGTGCAAGCACCAGGGGTGCACCTAGCTGACGAAGGCTGGACGGGCCGAAACGCGTCCATGAATCATGAATGTATTATATGCATGAATAGGCGAATTGAAGATTACAAGCACTCGCTGGGATTTATTCATCACCCTGTGGTCCTGTGTCCTTCCCGTGCGGGTGCGCTTTGGGTCAGTGTGCCGACTATTTTCTGGTGATTCAGTGCACCTAGCAGTTCAGCTGCCTGAGGCGAAAAACTGAAACAGCGCCCCTCCCCCATGCCAATTTCTTAACCTAACCGCTTTACCGCAATGAAAGCGCTCATTGCCCATGGTCCTTCCGCTGCCCCCCTCTTGCCCCTACCTGGTGTTGCCCGTCCTCGCCTCATTGGTGGTGCACCCCTGGCAAGCACGACCACCGCTGCTGGATTGCAGGGTGGACATTACCATGGAAACAAAAAGTGCATAATGCAATGGAAAAATAAATCCAGCCAGAAAAGGAGGCAATATGGAGAATCACAATACATTAGTAAGTGCCTTGTATTAACTTCCTCTACATGATAAATGCTATTTGCTGAAGTGAGAGAGACCCTTTAATGGCGCCTGTCAGACTCCATAAATTTTAATGGGGGCCCGTTGGGTTTCCGTCATGGTGTCCATCATTTTACCGGACAAAATAGAGCAGCAAGCCATTTTTATTTATTATTTTACAGAATCTGCAAAGGAGACTGATGTGAATAAAACCTGACCTGTGCTGCTACATTGTTGCAAATCTTCAGGGGAGAGATTTGTGCTGCTTCTGTGTTTACATCACACAGGATTGTCTAGACTGGATACAATTGTAACAAACCATTAAGGACAGCTTTTTTTTTTTTTATCTCTGGCTGTAATCTATTCACTGACAGACAGCATACATATTGTAAAATGGGGAAAATTAAGTATGTGAGAACATTTCGGAGCTTTTCATTATACAAGTGAAATGGATTCCGAACATTAGGCCGGCCCTTTAAGGTGTGCACTAGAGGTGGTGTCAGCAGTAACTCATTTAGATGTGCCCGTGAGGCCGCTCCCTGCCTGACGGCGGTTTTCCTTTCTTCTGAGCGTTGTCCTAGCTCGCAGGTGACATACCTCTGTCCCTGAGCTTTTATTGTTGCAATCTCTTTACCTTCATTTGTACTTTGACCAATGCCATCGAAGTAAGTCACATAAAAATGCAATAAAGATTACACCGCCACGGCGCGTTTCCATCTGCTTATTGTGCTGCTTTTCTGCAGGGTGCATGCCTTACCTTATTATCGCCGTGGTTTTCTCCTAGGCTGTCACTTCCATTGAAATGAATGGGACATTGTAAGTTCCCAGTATGTGGGCATCCCTGCCTCCAAGTAGGAACAGAATGACCTGGGAGTTACCTACTCCTACCGACAGACAGGAGAAATCGGAGCAGAGGGTTCTTGGGTCAGGGGCGGACAGCGAACTAAAAGTGACCCTGCAAAAAAAAAAAACGAAGGGCTCATGCACACGACCGTTGGATGTTTCGCGGTCCGCAACTTGCTTAAACGAATCTTAATCTGCCTTCATAATAGGTTTCCTTCGATGGAAATGTTATAGTTGCACATGGTTTTCAGTAAAATGAATCACAAAGTTCCTTTAAGGGGTCATTGTATGATAGAGCCTACATAATGTGATCGGAAGATGATAGATCAATATAATAGATCCTATATGACAGCCTATGTATGTTTTATATAATGGGATCATTGTATGATAGATTCTATACTACATGATCATAGTAATATATCCAATATACAGCCTGATCATAGTAATATATCCCAGGCTCGGACTGGCCCACAGGGGTACAGGGGAATCCCCCGGTGGGCCCCTAGTCTCCCACCCCCTGCACAAGTGGCACATAACACATTAAACTTACTGCACTACATACACATATTCCATGTACAGCACCTCCACCAGCCGATGTTCATATAAAAAACGTGTTAGTTTATTTATTATATTTGAATGCAGGGCCGGCGCCACCTGTAAGGCGACCTAGGCAATTGCCTAGGGCGCAATTTAGCAGGGGGCGCCGGAACCCTGCTATTGAAAAAAAAAAAAACTTATGTAATGCGGGCGGCCGGTGCGCCGCCACGCTATCATGTTGCACTGCCTGAGGGGCGGACCGTGCAGGTGACACCAGTCCCTGGGGTGACACCCGGTGCGGTCTCCCGCCCAGGCACCAGAGCAGAGTCGCGGCAGCGGGCGTGCAGGAGGAGGGCGGGCCGGAGGCGTGTCCCGTCCTCCCCTGTTCATCTGATAGGCTGCCTGCCTAGTGCTGGCAGGCAGCCTATCAGAGGCCGGTTCAGGAGGCGCGATGGCGTCATCGCGCCGCCTGAGCCGTACAGCCGCGGGACACAGGCCGGAAGAGGCCTGCATCGCATCGCTGCCATGGAGGTAAGTATGTGTTTTTGGTTTTTTTTTGTGTTTTTTAACTCAAATGAGGATGGAGCACATATGTGTGGGGGCTACTGGCACATAAGGGGGTCACTGGCGCATAAGGGGGCTACTGGAGCATCAGGGGACTACTGGCACATAAGGGGGCTTGCTGGCACATAAGGAGGCTTGCTGGCACATAAGGGGGCTACTGGCACATAAGGGGGCTACTGGTACATGGGGGGCTACTGGTATATAAGGGGCTTGCTGGCACATAAGGGGCTACTGGCACATAAGGGGCTACTGGCACATAAGGGGGCTTGCTGGCACATAAGGGGCTACTGGCACATAAGGGGGCTACTGGCACATAAAGGGGCTACTGGCACATAAAGGGGCTTGCTGGCACATAGGGGGCTACTGGCACATAAAGGGAGCTTGCTGGCACATAAAGGGGCTACTGGCACATAAAGGGGCTTGCTGGCACATAAGGGGCTACTGGCACATAAGGGGGCTACTGGCACATAAGGGGGCTTGCTGGCACATAAGGGGGCTACTGGCACATAAGGGGCTACTGGCACATAAAGGGGGCTACTGGCACATAAAGGGGCTTGCTGGCACATAAGGGGGCTACTGGCACATAAAGGGGGCTTGCTGGCACATAAAGGGCTACTGGCACATAAAGGGGGCTTGCTGGCACATAAGGGGGCTACTGGCACATAAAGGGGCTTGCTGGCACATAAATGGGCTACTGGCACATAAGGGGCACTACTGGCACATAAGGGGGCACTACTGGCACATAAGGGGGCTACTGGCACATAAGGGGGCTTGCTGGCACATAAATGGGCTACTGGCACATAAGGGGCACTACTGGCACATAAGGGGCACTACTGGCACATAAGGGGGCTACTGGCACATAAGGGGGCTACTGGCACATAAAGGGGCTTGCTGGCACATAAGGGGCTACTGGCACATAAGGGGGCACTACTGGCACATAAGGGGGCTACTGGCACATAAGGGGGCTACTGGCACATAAAGGGGCTTGCTGGCACATAAAGGGGCTACTGGCACATAAGGGGGCACTACTGGCACATAAGGCGGGCTATTATTATTGTTATAAGGCCGCCTCTGTATTATTGTTATAATGGCCCCTCTGTACTATTTTTATCTTAATAGCCCCCACTGTATTAGTATTATTATTTATACAGAGGGCCGTTATTATAATAATAGCACAGAGAGGCCTTTATATTAATAATAATACCGAGCTGTGTTGCCATGTTGGAGGAGAATTGGGATATACCCTATATACTGTGTATTATATTATGGGGGCACTAGGAGGAAGGCGGGAGAGGAGCACTATGGGGGCATTTACTAGGGGCACTATATAGGGTATTTCATACTGGTACATTATGGGGACATTAGCTGAGCTGGGGTATTACAAGGGGTATTTTTGCACTGTATATTAAAAGGAGAATTATTACTACGGGGGTATTATGGTGGGCTTTATTACTCCCCATGTTATGACCCCAGTAGCAGCACCAGCCTCTCCCTGCTCTGCTATCCCTCTGATCCTTCTCCAAATCCTTATTCTGATATCTTTCTCTTTAGGATAAAACACATCATCAGCTCCGCCGATCCCCACAGTATACAGTATACCTCTACACCGATCCCCCGGCCAAAGTGTGAAGTGGTGTCCGAGATCCCCAAGGGCCAAGCAACTGTAAGTTTTCATGTGAAATATGTTTGTTATACACATATAGCATACACTGCGCACAGCGTCATTGATTACTATGACGCCGTGCGCTTCGTGTCGCCGCTACAGTACCGTAAGGGCAGATCATCTGATGGGGGGGGGGGGCGTCAATTTTTATCTTGCCTAGGGCGGCAAAAATTCTTGCACCGGCCCTGTTTGAATGTATAAATTTTCCTGGTGGGCCCTAGGTACCCCAGTCCGACACTGACATATCCAATATACAGCCTGATCATTGGATTTTAGATCCTACTGAAAATTATCATTGTGTGTTAGATCTTATATACAATTATCACATTTTATGATAGCTCTTATATTATGTGATTGCTGCATGATGGATTCCATATGTAATGTGATCACTGCATGATGGATCCTATATATAATGTGATCGCTGTATGATGGATCCTATATATAATGTGATCACTGTATAAAGGATCCTATATATAATGTGATCACTGTATGATGGATCCTATATATAATGGGATCACTGTATAATGGATCCTATATATAATGTGATCACTGTATAAAGGATCCTATATATAATGTGATCACTGTATGATGGATCCTATATATAATGTGATCACTGTATGATAGAT